>PVIJ01008631.1:0-72584 GCA_004024925.1 Scalopus aquaticus
TGAAACCATTCGATATTTTTCTCTTTCTTTCTGGCTTATTTCACTGAGTATGATTCCCTCTAATTCCATCCATGTCACTGCAAATTGCATGTGTTTATCTTCTTTCCATGATGAATAGTATTCCATTGTGTATATGTACCACATCTTCTTGATCCAATCATCTATTTTTGGACATCTGGGTTGCTTCCATACCTTTGCTGTTGTGAACAGTGCCGCAATGAACATACAGGTGCATGTATCCTTTCGGATTAGTGCTTTTGTGTCCTTTGGGTAAATTCCCAAAAGTGGGATTGCTGGGTCGTATGGAAGCTCCATGTTTAGCAGTCTGAGGAATCGCCATACAGCTTTCCATAGTGGTTGGACCAGTTTACATTCCCACCAGCAGTGTAGAAGAGTTCCTTTTTCTCCACATCCTTTCCAGCATTTGTTGTTGCCTGTATTTTTAATGTGTGACATCCTCACAGGTGTGAGGTGGTATCTCATAGTGGTTTTGATTTGCATTTCCTTGATTATAAGTGATGTTGAGCATTTTTTCATGTATCTGTTGGCCATTTGCTTTTCTTCTTTGGAGAAGTGCCTTTTGAGCTCTTCTGCCCATTTTTTGATTGGGTTATTGACTTTTTTTTTGTCGAGTTGTGTGAGTTCCTTGTAAATTTTTGTTATCAGTCCTTTATCAGATGTATTGTGTGCAAAGATCTTTGGAAGTGAAAGACAATATAAACAGATGGGATTATATCAAAATAAAAAGCTTCCATACAGCAAAAGAGACATTAACCAAAACTAACAGACACCCTACCAACTGGGAAAAGATTTTTTTTTTAAGATTTATTTATTTATACATTCAAGCTGGGGTACAGGCCAGAGGCGTGGGGTGGCAAGAGCGTTCACCAGAGACAGAGTGGGGAGCAGAACAGGCAGATCAGAAATACACTGCTGAGGGAAGCAGCGGGTGAGGCAGGAGAGGTCTGCTGCACCATGTGGGATTCTCCCCAGCTGGGCGTGGAACTCACATCGCTTGCTGCAGACAGCTCCACAGCACAGCGCTCAACTGCTGCGCCACCAGGGAGGCCCGGTAAGACTAAGATTTAAGTGAGTCAGAGAAGAATATCCAGATGGGATCCTCAAAGAAATAGGAAAAAGTTTCAAAAAAGTGTTGCATTAATCAGAGCCAAGAGTAGCATTTCGGTTTAGAGGGAATATTCGACAACACTGATGTCCCAGAGAAATAAGCCAGACCACTGCTTTGAAGTTCTATTGGTTTGATTGGATTTTATTAACTTACTGATTTGACAATAATAAAAGAAATCTGAGGGCAGGGGTTATGAACTCAGGTGCATAACATAAGTGAGGTTAGCAGTAGGGACTGTAGCAACCTAAAATGCATATGGCCAGCTAAAGAAGGTAGCCAGCACTCTAACTGTTGCCAAGCAGGATTGTGAGGACAGTTCTCAGAGGAGCTGCATTTTCAAGAGAAGCCAGAAATGTAGATTTTTAATGAAATATCACAATTTTTTATGTTAACAAAAATTTCAAAGAAAATTATACTTGAGGGCTGCATTAAACACACCTTTGAGCTGTGAGTTTGAAATCTCTGCCTTAGTCAGCATCACTAGTGTGGTGGGGCAGAGCCAGTTGCAGCAGTTTGGGAAGTGACTGGCTAAGAAGTGGAGGCAATGAGAGTAGAGTACTCCATTAAGAAGTTGTGAGTGAAAGAGAAAAAGGAGAGCAGGAGGACTTGGCAGGCAGGCAAGATCAGGGGAGTGTTTTAATGTGTTTATAGGCTGAGAGAAAGGGTGGAGAGAGAAGTCAAAAAACTTTGTTGTAAGGAAAGGCTAGGTGAAGAAATAGGGTCTGACAGAAGTGGTTGAAATCAGGTCGGATGAAGAATCTCTTTGTTCAGAGATAGGTGCAACAGTGGTAAAAGACACAAAAACTGTAGAATAGAAGAAGCTGATGAATTTCATGTCTGGAGGCTCTTGTTTACTTGGTGAAGTGAGCTAAGAAATTGATCTAGAGGCTTGGAGAGAAGAGCAAATTCAAGGAATGCATTGAGGGGCAGGAAAAGGAGACTGACCAGGATAGGTAGAAAGTGGCTGCATTTCTGAGAAATGCTGAATGCAAATCTTCCATATGCACGTTTGAGTGGTTTTCTCCTGAGGGACTCATGAGCCTGGGTGCTGGGGTTGGTGGTGAGGAGGATTAGGCGTTACATTCCAGGCCCTATGTCACATATCTTATTTTCCTTATCTGATATATTCCTTCCAACAATCAGGCCAGCCAGACTGAATTCACTCATGAGTAAGTGAAATTCCAAGAGTCACACTCAGTCTGGCTGGATTGAAAGCCCTCGTGCATCCTGCCTCACCACGCCACTGCACCACACTGCCTTCCACTACCCACCCCCCACCCCCCATCCCCATTACTTACACCAGGACACACCCACAGAGATGAAGGCTGGGTCAATGAATTCTTGTTTGGGCATTGTCTAGCTGGTTTTATTGGGAGTTCAAGGAGTAGGAGAGTGGAGATTGTGGTGGAAAAGTTGTTGAAATGATCACCCTTTGGGAGTCCAGAGAACAGAGATAAACAGAAAATAAACAGAGAAGACAGGCTAGAGAAAAGGAAAGACTTTTTGAAGCCTGGGAGACAACGGTCAATGAAAAACTGAACCAGGGCAGGGGGCAATGGGATAGGTGAGGAGGAAATGTATTCTTAAAAACTTTCAATATGGAAGTGGAGGTGAGGTGATGGTGACTGCAGTGTCTAGTCTGTACAGGTGGGTGGACGATTATGCCTTTATATATTTTTATTTATTTAATGAAACACCCATCACCACCCCTTAGATCCCTTCCACCCTTGCTCCTACTCCCCACCCTTTTCCCCTTCTGAGAATGTTGTTGTCTGTGTCTAGTGGTTTATTTTTGTTTGTCTGTTCATCTGCTTTGTTTCTTTTTATTGCACATAGAGGTGTAATCTTTCCCCTCCTGACTTATTTTGCATCACATAATCCCTGTAAGTTCCTTCCATTTTGCTACAAGTGGCAAAAGCTCATCTTTTTTAATAGCTGAAAACATACCACATCTTTATTCAATTGTCTATTAATAGATACTTGAATTGTTCTCATATCTTAGCTATTGTAAATAATGCTGCAATAAATGTTTTGGTGCCTATTACTCTAAGCTGATAATTTTGTATTATTTGGAAAGATACCTAGAAGTGGGATTGTTGGATCATATGATAGCACTTATTTTTAGTTTTTTGAGGAAGATCCATATTGTTTTCCAAAATGGGTTTATCAATTTACTTCCCCCAATTTGATATAGTCCCAATTTTGCTTTCATTTTTCTTGTCATTGGAGTTGAATTCCCATAGACATCTCTAGCAATGATATCTTGAAAAGTATTATCTATGTATTTTATGGTTTGGGGTGTTATATTCATGTCTTTAAGCCATTTTGAATTTATTTTTGTATGTGGAGTTAAACAGTGATCCAATTTAATGTGAATATTCAATTTTCCCAACACCATTTTGTTGAAGAGGTTTTCCTTTCTCCATTGTGTGGTCATGGCTCCTTTGTCCTACATTAAGTGTCACTATTTATGTGGGTTTATTTCTGTACTCTCCATCCTTTTCCATTGATCTCTATGCCTATTTTTATTCCAATATCATAGTTTTAATTATGTTGCTGTGCAATATATTTTGAAGTTGGGTAACATGATTCCTCTATTTTTCATTTTCTCAGGACTGCTTTAGCTATTCAGGTTATTTTGTGGTTCCATATAAATTTCAGTACTTTTGTTCTATTTCCTTAAAAATATCAGAATTTTTATAGGGATTGCTATATTTGAGTCTGTATATTATTCTTGGTAAGAAGACCATTTTGATTATATTAATTCTTCCCATCCATGAATGTGGACTATCTTTCCATTGTTTTGTGTCTTGTTCTATATCTTTTAATAGTGTCTTGTAGTTTTTGTGGTATACGTGTTTCATTTCTGTTAAACTTACTCCAAGGTGGTGTATTTTTTTTTTGATGTGATGATAAATGGGATTGTTTTCTTAATTTCTTTTTCTTCTTGTTCTTTATTTGCATATAGAAATGCAACCGATTTTTGTTGCCTGCCACTTTATTGTATCCATTTATTGTTCCTATAATTTTTTAGTAGTCACCATATCACAGTAAAATAACGATAATTTTGTTTCTACTATGGATTCCTTTTATTGTTATCTAATTGCTCTGACTAAAACCTCTAATACTAAGTTATTAGTATTAGATCTTAAAGGAAAAATTTTCAGTTCTTCACTGTTGAGTATATTAGTTGTGGGTTTGTCACAAATGGCCTTAATTATGTTGAGGTAACTTCCTTCTATTCTTTTACTCTATTCTTCCTTCTAGCTTCATTTCTCCATATCTATTGATAAGATCATTTGATTTTTGTCATTCCTCTTATTATGACATTAACTGATTTGTGTACATTAGACCATTCTTGCATTCATGGAATAAATCTCACTTGGTTATGGTGTAAGGTTCTTTTAATGTGTTGTTGAATTCAGTTTGCTAGTATTTTGTTGAGAATTTTTGTATCTGTGTTCATCAGAGATAATGGTCTGTAGTGTGTTCATCAGAGATAATGGTCTGTAGTGTCTTTTTGTGTGATAGCACTGCTTGGTTTTGGTATCACTGTAACATTGGTCTATAAAATGTGTTTGAAATGATTTCCTCTTAAATTTTTTTGAAGAGCATGAAAAGAATAAGCATAATGTATTGAAATTTTAGTAGAATTCACTGATAAAGTTGTGTAGTCCTGGACCTTTGGTTTTGGGATATTTTTGATTACTGTTTCAATTTCCATGCTTGTAATCTGTCCACGTTTTCTATTTCTTTCTGGTTCAGTCTTGCTGGGCTGTATTGCTCTAAAAATTTATCCATTTTTTCCCCTAGCCTATACAATTTATTGGCATATAGTTTTTCATGGTAGTCTCATCCTTTGTATACCTATGGTATATACTATTTCTCTTCTTTCATTTCTGATTATTTTTATTAGAATTTTCTTGCCTCATTTCTTTTAGGCCTAGCTAAAGTTTTGTTGATTTTCTTTATCACTTTTGAAGAATCAACTCAAAAAAATTTTTTAAAGGTTTATTTATTTATGCATATAAGCGGGGGTTTAGGCCAGAGCTGTGGAGTGGTGAGAGGATTCACCAGAGACAGAGTGGCGAGCAGAACAGGCAGATCCACTGAAGGACACTGCTGATGGGAACAGTGGGTGAGACAGGAGAGGTCTGCTGTGCCATGTGGGAATCTCCCTGGCCGGGTATGGAACTCGTGCTGCAGTGGCCCTGGATAGCTTCATAGTGCTGAGACTTAACCCATTGCACCACTAGGGAGGCCCAGAATCAACTCAAATTAATTAATGTTTTATATTGTCTTCCTGATCTGTTTCATTTATTTCCACTCTGATTTTTATTGTTTTCTTCCACTAACTTTTGGTTTTCTTCATTTCAAGTTGACTTTGTGTGTAAAGTTAAATGTTTGAGATTTTTCTTATTTCTTAATATAGGCCTGAATTGCTTTTAGCTTCTCTCTAAATACCACTTTTGCTGTATCCCATAGGTTCTGATAATGCATGTCTTCATTTTCAATCATCTCCTACTGCTTTTTAATTTCTGTTTTAATTTTCTCTGACTTGATTGAAAAGCATGTTGCTTAATCTCCACCTGTTTGAAGTTTTTCCAGTTTTCTTTTTGTGGTTGATTTTTAGCTTTATAACTGTGATTCTATTAGTATCCTAGTGTTCTCCAGAGGAAAGCCCTCCATAACTGATTGTGTGTATGCCCATCACCAAGGCAGTCCCCAGATACTAGGGTCCTAGTATAGCATGACGCCTTCAGTCACAAAAAATAAGAGGCTTTGTACTGCAGCCATCCCTCCCTCTTTGGGGTCATGTACTCCGGTGGCAGTCTAAGTGAAGTTAGGTTATAGTTTTTCCTTCCTCCTTGGATATTATAATTTTCTCCTGTAAAAATGCTAATCCTCTAGTGTTCTGTCTTTTTCAGGAACTATTGTTTTTGATTTCTATGTTATTTTGTTGTTTGTGTGGGGAGAATGTGGGCCTAATTCTTCACTCTTCTGCTGTCTTGCGGGAACTCCCCAGTATCCCTTTAACCAAGGCATCCGGCATCATGTCACATCTTTCTTGCTCACCATTCTCTAGACAATGACCAGCACATTCCCACCTTGGGGTCTTTGGAACACATGGTGCATTCTTCTTCTAGAAGTGGCTCATTTTTATCTTTAAAGTCACAATTCTAATGCCTTCCCCTGCCACCCCCTTTCCCTCCAGAGATCTTGACCGTGCAGTCTAATGTAACTCCTCAGTCACGTTATTTTTATTTTTTTTTACTTTTTTTCCAGAACATTTGTCACTACCTGAAATAACTGTTTATAGATTTACTCGGATTTTTTCTCTCTCTCTGCCACTAGAACAGATATTCAGGAGAGTAAAATTTCCAATACCTAGAACAGTGCCTGGTACATAGTAGGCATTCATTAAATATTGAGAAAAAGAGGAGAGAACAGACACAGAAGAAGCATGTTCAGTGTTGAAATACTGACTTTTGCAGTACCTGAGAGACACTGGGAGGTGATATCCAGGAGGCAGTTGGAAAGTAGACTGGGAGCCCAAGAAACAGGTTGCACCTGGCTCACAAAGATGAGGGGCCCAGGTGACACGTCAGTGCAAGCTCATCTTTTCACATAGCTGACTATCCCTTCAAGGCCAATCAGTGTTGGGAGTTGAGTGGTTTGTGGCCCAGTGGAAAAAGGAATCCCTTTGGGTTTGTTATGCTGAAGTTTAGTGAGAGTTTTTCTGATCCTGCTTTTCTATTCTGATTCCCATTCTTGCTGCTATCCTGGCTTTGGCCATTTTCCATTCTTCTTCATTGTCATCTACCTTGGAGTCTGAATGCAGACTACATTCTTTCATCTCAAGGAAAATTTAATTCATGTCCCACTCACAGAGATAAGTCCAGCTTTGCCCAGAAGCTGAACTTAGTTTTAATGAATTAAGAAATACTTTCACCTTGCACTTGACTCATGCTTCTTTTTCGTTGGCCTTGTGGCCCTCTGCCTTCCATAAGACACTCAGCACACCCTGCTGCCTCCTTTTGCAGGGTCTCCAGCTGCTGAGCAGCTCCAGAACATCCTGGGGGAGGAAGATGAGGCTCCCAACCCCACCCTCTTCACAGAGATGGATACTCTGCAGCATGATGGAGACCAGATGGAGTGGAAGGAGTCAGCCAGGTGAGGCAGAGCCCCTGGAGGGAGGTAGAGAAGGGCTTCCTACCGTGATCTTCCCTGAGGCCCAAGCTGGGTCCACCCACCTGGTGGTGAAGACCGCTGCTCAATGGCATCTCTTACCTTGACTTCTTCCAGGGTGCTTCCTGGCCCCTGAAGATCCTCCCAGCTGCTTGGTGTGGGAACTGGGTTGGACACTAAGGAGCAAACAGAAATTTATGACTTCATGCTCAAAAAAATTAAAATCCAGGTGGAAAGGTAGAGTAGATACCCCTGAGACAATGCATGAATAATGTAAGGGCATATATTCTTTCATAGTTCAAACTAAATGCTATAGGAGAAGGGGGAACTACTCAGCAGAGGAGCACTGCTGGCCTACACCAGTCCTGGGATAGATCAACTTCTAAATTGAACTGGGCTGGTCAGCAGCACCAAATGCTGCCCAGATTATAGGGAGAAGAAAGATGATCGTAGGAGGTAGGAGGGAGGGCTGGTGAGAGGAGGTGGCACCTGGGGAAGGAAATTAAGGGACTCTAGAAGACAGACTATACTGATGTTTCTCAACCTTCTTTTGTACTAGCACCCTCCCCCCTGAGAAAAATATAATCCAAATTAACTTTATTAAATTAGAATTTAATTTATTTCTAATGAGAGACATTAAATACTAAGGAATAGATTTTTGTCAGATAGGTTTCATTAGATAGGTTGAGCTTTGGAATGCCACAAACCTTTGTAATATCTAAAATCCTTTTGTTCTTCCAAGAACCAGTTTTTGCACCAGTGGAACTGATAATTGCCCATGTTAAGAGTTCATGGACCGATGCCAGCTATGTCCAGAATGGGCTTGCCCAGGGTGCCACAATGGCACTTGGAACCTCAACCAGGGCTCCTCCCTCACCCACCAACCTTACTCACCTGGGTGTGGTTCTGCAGAGTGAAGAGGAGCAGGTTTAAACACCCTTAAACCACCCCGCTCTAGTCTCGCCTGGCTCCTGGAATAAAGCCATTGGGCCAACTAGCAAATCCCTATAGGCCTCAGGGAGGGAATGAATTCTTAGTCTCCTGGCTGGGCTCAGTCCCTGCCTAGAAGCTGATGAATTCTTCTTATCACATTATTGAATGAACTCTTACCATGGGCTTAGGAATTGATAGGCTCATTTCAGTCAAGCTGTACAATGACCCTGAAGAGATGGGAATTATTATCATCTCCAATTATAGATGAGGATACTGAAGTTTAGTGGAGGTATATAGTTTGCCAAGCATCAGAGCATGTGGTAGCTGAGTCTGGATTCTAGTCCGTCTTATCCCTCACCTCGAGGGCTTATGCACTTGGTGATGCTCTCCCCATTTTCTTAGCCACCTCTCTCCCCTTCCTCCAAATTCCAGGGACTCTGATCCGGAGGATTACTTAAGTTTGGAGGCAATTCTACTGGGGTGATAGATAATTGGGGTCAGCTAGAGAACCTAGGACATTGTCTGGGGATGCCAAGAAAGGGGACATTTCAAATGATCAGGACCCAGTCTGTGCTTTTGTGACTTAATGCTTCTGAGGGGCTAGTGCCACCATTTCTTGCCCCAGGTGGGCAAATAGAAGGAAAGTTGCAGTGAGCTTTCTCAGAGTGCCTTCTCCCCACCCTGAGTAAGATCTGCATGCAGCACTCTTGGCAGTAATACCAAAGACCAGACCTTCCGTGAGAGATATCACACTTACCCATGGATCCCTTGATGAGAAGGCTTTGGGCCTCTCAGACACCTGATTGTCGCCGTAGACAAAATACCCAGTTTCTAGTTTCTTTGATTATGGATCCACAGAACTTTCCACACTAAAGACCCTGCAATGAAACTGACAAACTGCAGATGATGGCTCCCCCTGAAATACAAAGCGATCTGGTGGTTACTACCTGCAAGGTGGCAGGCCTTATGAGGACAGCGTCTGAGGAAACTCTGAGGGCCAACTTCAAAGCAATCGTGAGAGGAAAGTTGTGAATAGAAGAAGTTAAAATGGCTGAACTCAGTCCCAGGCTGCTCTGAGAGGAGTAGCTTGAGGGGCAACTTGGGGACCAGAAGCGGTAGGAGGAGAGCAGTTGAAGACTGACCTCCTGCAAGCCCCCTTTCTCTATTTCTTCCCTACCCTCCTTTAGTCTTCTCTCCAGCCACCCCCATCCCATTCCCTGCTAACAGTGGAGGTATAACAAGCAAACCTCTAGAGAGGTCATAAGGTATGACCATTGGCCAGCAAGTCCGCCTTGGCCTGGAGAGTTTGCTAGGGCCTCCCCCAGGCAAACAGCAACAGTAGAGGTGCTTTGGGACTATCATCCCCACTAAAGAACAGGGAATGTTTCCCTCAGCTGACAGTCTGTGGGTCCTCTCAGGGAAGCCAGCGTTCTCAGAAGTTCGCAGAATCCGCATATTGTAGTGGATTCTAGGTCTCCTTGGAGTAACAGGAAAAATTGGTGAGGAGGGGGGGACAACCTCTCAGACACACAAGGCTTGGGAGGTTATAGATCTGCAGCCACATCAAAGAGAATCAGGGAGGGGACTCTTTAATAAAAATATTTAATTTGCTGTAGGAGTGTTTGCTTTATTGAATTAGGAGATTAACAGAGTGAAAACCTCAAATCCTCAAGGAATTTGGTGCTTTTCAGGGTTATTAGTTTGGGGGATGTTTCAGGCCCTTAAAGAAAGAGTCACTCCTCGATGGATTTAATTGGCTTTTGAGCTCCCCTAAGCCTTGCTCCTGCCTACATAATTGGGACTCTGTGTGCTGGCGACACATCTAAATTGATCAGTGCTGGTAGGTCAGGCTGCTAATGAGATAGATTTTTATTAACTCAATCTTTTTAGTATTCCCTCAAGGGACATGTGGCTGGCTATTTGCTGATACTGACCTTGCCTGAAGGGAGGGCGGAATCTGGTGGTTTGGGGTAGGGTGGGGGTGCCTTCCTCCCTACCCCCACCTTGAGATAAAATTTACCCAGAGTTCCACCCTCCCTCAAGTCCCAGTTCACTGGGCTGCAAGGGAGGGAGGGAAGGAAAATGACTGGATTGCACCCAAGTGTGGAAGGCCTTTTGGGGTTACTAAAAAATAGCCAGAGCTTAGAGCTTTCCAGATCTCTGAAAGCAAAGTCCAAATCCAAACTGCCTCTGATCTCAACTCAGAGCAGACTACAAACATGAACTTGCCAGAAAGTTCTTATGTAACACATGCACTCTGAGAACATTTCTGCGATGACCAGGAAAGGGCAGAAAGAGGGACAGGAGAAGTGAGTCAGTTTTGTTGCATCAAAGCAAATCAGGGCATTTTCAGAAGGCTGACTGGTACGCTGCACATATGTTGGGCTGCTTTCTCACTCTGTGCATGATAGATGAGAGTCCGAACTTCCTACCTCAACCCTGAAACTACTCCCACTTATGATCTTACTTAATACCCTCCAGACATCACTTACCTTCTTAGTCTGGGGCAGAATGCACCCCAGGCCTTAGGTCTCACCACTCATCGGGATCAACTTTATAGGGCCAGAGCTTCCCACTTTCTACGCAAAGCAAAGTAGGAAGCTGAGAGCACCTAGAGCAGAAGTCAACAAATGTCATCCACTCATTATTTACTAAGTTTAGTGTATTTTCTGCAAGCCCTGAACCAGGAGCTGGAGATGCAATAGTGAACATAGCACATGCCATCCCTGCCCACTTGGGCTCTTAGTCTAATGGGACTCAGAGGTGAATAAGTTGGCATTTGGTGATGGGGTGCTACGAAAGCACAGTGTAAGCCGTCGGTGTTTAGATTGAAATCAAACCTATAGAAAAGAATATAGTTGCCTCTGAGATCTGTAAGTAAAGAGAAACCCAAGACAGTGCCCCTAAGAACACTAACTTCAGGGATGGGCAGAGGAAACAGAACTCAATGGAAACTGAGAAGGAGCAGCCAGAGAAGTGGGAGGGGAACAGGAGGGGAGACATTTCAGATGAAGAGAGTGGCCAACAAGTGGGGAAAGAATGAAGAAGAGTCACAGAATGGAGCGAACCAAGCAGTTTTCACACAGAAGTGTGAAGAGTCAGAAGGATGAAGGTGAGTTTCATTCAACAGTTTTTGGGAGATGCTTTCTGTGAAGGGCAGGAATTAGAGAAGTTTTGAGGAGAACATAGGATCTAGAGAGGTTTTTGGTTTCTCTTTGGAGAAACATATTGAATGCTGATGGAAAGGGGCCAGAAGAAAAAGAGGGTTTAACGATGCAAGCCACAGCAAGGGGCTGTTGGATAGAGGGTGCAGGGCCCTGAGCCCAGTGGGGGCTCTCCCAGCTGGGAAGGCCTGAAAGAGCAGAGGGCAGGGCAGCTGCAGTGATGTTTGGGGCCTCCTAGAAGGGAGTTGAGAGAGTTCTGAGCTAATGGTTTCCAGACTGGTCTCCCATTTGAGGTGAGAGGAGAGTAGACGTTCTGACTGGAAAAGTTTCGAGTTGCAGAGGTCTTGAGGCAGGAACACAGCTCCAGGCCCCATGACTGGCTTGTTTTATTACTGTGGACATACATGGAGATTTGTGGTCTGATGAAAGTTCTCAGGGTTGTTTGACTTAGACTTGATGCTTATCCACTGGTCTGAGTAAGCACACTACTTGTCATTATCAAGCAAAAGAAGGGAGCATCAGCAGAGTACAGAAGCGTCAGGTCTCTCAAGTCCTAGACTTGAGGCCTCTTTCTCTGCCTCCCCCTGGACATCATCTTTCCTCTTCTGGAGTAGGCTTCTTCTACTCTGTTCCAGGAATCCTCACAGAATACATGGCTCTTCCTCAATCCTAATTCCTAATTCTTCAAAGAGAATCTGATTTGTCTAACTTTGGTTGTCTCAGAACTGTGATCCAGACTAGAATTACAGGGAGGTATGGGGAGGGCTGGCTATGGCTTTGGACGTACATCCCCATGGCTGGCAACCAGCTGGACACCCCAAATATGTCTTTTAACATGTGTAGTAGTGAAGATATGTCCTTTATGTAATCTAGTCTTTTGCCACAATTGGCCTAGAATTTTCAGAATTCTTTAAATCATCTATGAGCATCTAGGGGATAAAGCTTTGCAAACATACCCCCATCTTGGAGGTATACTTCAGAGATCATGCCCTGCTTTTATATGTACACATCAACTAATGCCACTACAGCACTACATCGATCCTACGGCAATGGAAAAGTGGAAGCTTTAACTTGTGGGTGTAGGACAACTCTGCAAAGTTAGTCTTATCCATACCTTTCTATTCATTCTAAAAATATTTTAGGGGGTTCATGTTAGAATGTGGGAGAACTAAAATGAGTAAAACATGACTCTGTTCTTGAAGTACTTATGATCTAGTTCAGGTGTCAGAAAACTTTTTCAGGGGCCAGAGAGTAAGTATTTTAGGCTTTTTGCCCATCTTATATTTCTACTTCTTCTTTTTAACAACCTTTTAAAAGTGTAAAAACCATTCTTAGCTTGCTGGCCTTACAAAAACAAGCTATAAGACTCTTTTAACCCACAGAACATGATTTTTTCAACCTTTGATCTAGTGTAAAAGACAGGTGTGTGCTCCTCTGCACAGATAAGCAAAACCCAGGCAGTATGTGTGAGATGATGAGAATATAGGCTCTTGAGTCAAAAAAGTTGGCCTCAAACCCTGTCCTTTACAAGCTGCATGATCTTGAGCAGAGACTGTAAGAGTGTCTGTCTCCTCACCTGCACAATGCAAATAGTAACAGACCTTACACATGGGATGGATTTGGGAATGAAACAAAATAATACATGTTAAGTGCTTAGCATAGTGCCTGTCATGTAGAAAGTGATGAGTAAACTTTACCCATTGTCATTATTTTTAAGTGCCATGTGATAAATGACAAAGTGTGATGCAAGTCAGAGGAAGGTGTCATTTCTCCACAGTGGGTCCACAAGAGGCTGTGCGTGGAGAATGTGGACACTGAACTAGGCTCTTAATAGTATAGGTGGAAGGGGGAGCTTCTTCAGGTGAAGGAGAGAGCTTCTGAGGGCCAATGAGGGGGTATAACAGACTCTGGGAGAGACTGACAAACTGTGAATGACAGTTCCATGGAGTAATTGCAAATACAAGAGGCCCTGAGAGGAATCTGGCTCCAGAAATCTTTTCTGGAAGGAGCCAGGAATCCATCAGTGGTTTTCGTGATGGCATTCACTTAGCTGTGGGCTACCTCTTGCCCCAGAATGAAACAATGGTATGCAGCAGGACAGAACCCCCTCCCCCATTCTATTCACTCCAGCTCCTAGAATGCCACACCTTAGGGCATCCTTGCCAGCTGTGCCACTGAGTATACTTTCTAGCAAGAAGTGGTTTTCCAATAATGCCCAAGTTGCTCTGCATAACTGAAGGTCTGTAGAAACTCCTAGGCCAAAGGACTTTCAGCTACAAGGAGTTCTTTAAATCAGTCATGAAAGTATGTGAGGTTCATTTCCGGAATAGTCTAAGGTAGAGACCCTCGCCTGTCTAGTCCCAGGCCCAGGCACATCTCATCTGCAGGGATGCAGAGACTTATCCTGAGTCTATTAAACATTTGAATCACTTAGTTAATGGGCCTCATTCTGATTCTGTATCTTTCTGACTGTAATGTGACTTTCCTTCTATATTTGCCTAAAAAGAAAAAAGGCAAGGGCTAAAAGATAAGGGTAATTAACCCCTATAATTACTGTAAATTTCTTTGTAAATTAAGTATATTGGTCTTTGGGTAAGCATTAGTCATTATTTCTGTACCTAATCACCTCTGGAACAATAAAAATGCCAATTTCTGAGACTGCTCTAGGGTAAATACTCCAAGAGGCCTGTGAGGCTTGCTGGTGCTTATCAGCCTCTCCTGATACTTCTGAAATGTCTGCATATCCATGTTGACCCTTAACCCATGCCTGCCCACTCAGTCTTTTTGCCTGATGAGCTTTCAAAATCATTGCCAAGTTTGGCTTTGGTGTGCCCATCATATGTATAGTTTTAATAAGTTTAGAAACATTTTGTGTTATTTCGCATATACTTTTTAATGTATATGTATATCATTATGTTGTAAAAATTTGCCAAATTGTAGGAGTGGGCAAGACTTTGCTTAGGGGTTCCCCTTTGAAAACTTTTTCCCATAAATCATCTGTTGGTGCCTTTCTTAAAGAATGAAACTAGGGAGTGTTTGATGTTTCCTTAGATATTTCTAGGAAAATTCTTCATTGGCTCAAAAGAATCAGCATTGGCCTTTGGTTTCTGCTACAACATTCAGGGTGCTGATATTACTCAATGTAGAGTTAAACAGTTTTACTGTTTAGTGGAGAAAAACTCATTCACATTTCTTTTAAGAAATAAATCTATTTAAGAAATAAATCTGTAATTTATTACAAATGGACTCTAGATAGAAAGCACAAATCTATCTTGATGCTTTTTAACTAATGTGCAGAAGTCAAGTCTGTGGCTGTGGGTGGTGGAGTGAGATGGGAGAGTTCCAGAATAAAGTCAGTGGGGCCACGTACATAGAGAATTACCAGAGTTTGGGTGTGTACTGTACAACTTCCTGGTGAATAAGCTTGACTTTCTCCAAGAAACAAATTTGCAGAACTATAATTCTTAAAACAAATGTTTATAGGCAATGTGATGTTAACGTTAAAAGTTGCATTTTACAGATTACCCTTTTTTGACCTACAAATTGGGATTACCTAAGGGGAATTTTTGCAAACAAACTAACGAATTATTGATCTATTAAATAAATAGAAAGAACCTTTGCTCCAATCACAATGTTTATATATAGTTTCCAAATTTTCTTCTTATCTAACCAAACTTAACAGCCTGCTCATTGTTTTGTTTTCTAGAAGACATATATCTTCCTTTTAAAAAGTACTTGACATCTGATTCTCAGGCACCTAGATTCTTATATAGTTAGTCTGGGGATGTCAGGATTTGTAAGAAACTCCCAGGTGTTCTAAGCAGCTAAAGGGGAGCGCTGCTAACTCATATGCCTGCCAGGACAGGATCAGGTGGGTTATAATGTAAGTCTCTTTCTGAGGTTTCTTAGTTTTCAGTCCTTTCCAGATCTTAAAAAGAGAACCTCCCTCCTCTCATATCCCATGGTTTGAATGTTGGGAAGCATTGGCTGTACCAGGTAACTATCACTGTTGATATTAACTGAACAGCAATTTCCGCTAATCATATCTGTGATGAAGTTACTAGTCACAGAAAAGGACTCAGTTCTGAACACCCTTTGTGTAACAGAGAATTGCTTTTCGTTACATGTCACTCTTCAAGGTCCTTGTCAAGTCCATCCCAGCCATTGGAGGGGCATCTGTCACCCACTAGTGGCCTGGACAAAATCCCTGCAAGTCCCCTTTCCAGCTAGGAGATTTTTCTTTCTACTTGATCTGTTTCCCACTTGAAGTCAACCATGGAATAAATGTCACTTTGCAATGAATTACTTGAGCAATTACACATTAACCATTTTATCAAGCTTCTGTGAGTTTTTAAGTCTGACTTTGGTCAGAAGCTTTTTAAAGAGCTTTATTTATTCCAAAAAGTGGTTAAGCATTTTATTTTATTTTATTTTTAAATGTTTATTTATTTATGCATACAAGCTGGGTGTAGGCCAGAGGTTGGGGGGAGCAGTGAGAGGATTCACCAGAGACAAAGTGGGGAGCAGAACAGGCAGATCGGCTGAAATACACTGCTGAGGGGAGCAGCGGGAGAGACAGGAGAGGTCTGCCGCGCCACATGGGAAGCTCCCTGGCCAGGGATCGAACTCGTGCTGCAGTAGCTCTGGATAGCTTCATAGTGCTGGAGCTTCATAATGCTGTGACTTAACCCACTGTGTCACCAGGGAGGCCCAAGAGGTTAAGCATTTTATTGTGGAGAACTTAAATTTATCCGAAAGTAGTGTAAAGTAGAATGGGCCCCCATATAACCACCACCCAACTTCAATGGTTACCACTTAACTCGTGGGCAGTCTTGTGTCTCTGTCCCCTGCCCACTAGCTCAGACACACACTGTATCATGCATGATACTCATGAAGAGAATAGTCAGAAATAACTTAGATGTCCAGAGTGAGGATTGTTTGTATCAATTATGGTACATTCATACAGTGTAACACTGAAGAGCCTTTTAAGTGATATGAATACATATAGACTTTTACAGACATGAAAGGATGTCCATTTGATATCATGTCCTCTTGGGGTCATAACTTTAAATGGTGTATGTATGTGTACACTTGTGTATCTGTACATTCATGCACACACAAATATGCAATGATAGTCATCAAAATATTAATCATGAAATCTTCTGGTTGGAAGAGCTTTGAGTGTCTTTACTTTCTTATTTCCAATATTGCAAAAGCATTATTCTCAATTTTTACACTAATAGCAAACACTAACACTGTCAGGCACTGCTCTAGTGACTATTGATATATACTATCTTTATTCTTAAAGAAAATAAAGATGAGTAGAGATTTGATAACTTGTCCAAGGTCCCAGGTAGTAAATAGTGAAGCTGGGGTTCAAAACCTGGTCATCTTGCTCCACAGGCTGTGTTCTTACTAAACTAATTAGCCCAAATAGAGTGAAAGCTACTTAAATCTTCCCTCACCTGTAACCCTACCCCTCTCCTCAGCAGTGGTTAACCATTTGACAGATATCCTCCAAAACTTCTACTGGGTGTTGTTTTTTTAAGATTTATTTATTTATGCTTACAAGAGCTGGGGTGTAGGCCAGAGGTGTGGGGGTGGGGGATGAGAAGATTCACCAGAGACAGAGTAGGGAGCAGAACAGGTAGATTGACTGAAATACACTGCTGAGGGGAACAGCGGGCGAGGCAGGAGAGGTCTGCTGTGCCATGTGGGAAGCTCCCTGGCTGGGGATTGAACTTGTGCTGCAGTGGCTGCTGATAGCTTCAGAATGCTGAGACTTAACCTCTTGCACCACCAGGGAGGCCCTACTGGACATTTTTGAACATGAGTATATGTTTTCATTTTTATAAAATGGGATGGAATTGCACATCCTGCCAGTACACATAGGTCATCCTCATACTGTTTTCCCCTGAGGGGTAAATCTGTAGCATGGACACACTGGAATCAGTGTGACCTCACCTCTACTAAAAATTGGTGCTTTCCAGCTCTTCAGCCTAATGGACAAAGCTGCAAAATATGTAATCCTCCTATACATATTGCCATGTGGAGGTATGTGATGATATTCCTATGATAATTTCCTAGAAATGGAACCACTGGTCAAAAGACATGCTTGTTAAATGTGGAAAGAAGCTGCCCAATTCCCCTCACCAAGAAGACATGCACACACATGCATGTAGACATGCACGAATGTGTAGGTAGAGGCAGTGTGTGAGCGCCCTCTCCATGTTTCCACCAAAGGAGGTTGCCAGCCTTTTTCATTTTTGCCAACATGAGAAATGAATACGGTTGTTTCATTTGCAGTAATCTAAATGTCCTTGATTACTAGTAAAGTTGAGCATCTCTTCATGTTTACTGCCATCTTCCTTTGATCAGAATTTTTCCTGTTCAGTTGGTTAATTTGAATTTTTCTTGTGGATGTGAAGCTTTGTTATGTTAATAAATTTCAGTCCTTTGATGCCCTGTTTGTTGCAAATATTTTGCAATTTATTGCCTCCCCCTGAACTTCCTCTTTATGTCTTATCTTGTTATTCAAAGCATTTTATGTAAATGTATTATTGTTATACAAAATTTATTTTTATGTTACAAAATCAGTCCATTTTTTTCCCTTTATGGTTTTATATCTTGCTTAGGAAGTCTTTTTCCAAGAACATAAAAATTCTTTTCAGTCAAGAATATAAGAATACTCCCTATATTCTCTCTGGCATGCATTTTTTTTATTATAGATTGCTAATGTAGTTAATTGTGATAAAAGTACATTTCATAAACTTTACCATTTTAACTACTTTTAAGAATAGCATGCAGGGCCTCCCTGGTGGCGCAGGAGTTAAGCGATGCGCTGTGGAGCTGTTGGCAGTGGCTACACGAGTTTGATGCCCAGCTGGGGAGATTCCCACATGGCGCAGCAGACCTCTCCTGCCTCTCCTGCTGTTCCCCTTAGCAGTGTATTTCCATTGATCTGCCTGTTCTTCTTCCTACTCTGTCTCTGGTGAACCCTCTCGCCACCCTGCACCTCTGGTCTATACTCCAGCTTGTATGCATAAATGAATAAAATCTTTAAAAAAAAAAGAATAACAAGCAATGGAGTTAAGAACATTCACACAGTTGTGCAACCACCATTATCCTCCATCTCCAGAATGTTTTCATCTTGCAAAACTAAAACTTTGTCCCCATTAAACGGTAACTTCCTCTCCCTATCCCCTCATTTGCAGGCAACACTCCTTCTACTTTCTGTCTCAATGAATTATTTCATTCTAGGTCCCTCATGTAAGTGGAATTATATGGTGTTTGTCCTTTTATGATGATTTATTTCACTTAGCATATCTTTAAGTTTCACCCATTTTGCAGCATATGTCAGAATTCCCTTCCTTTTTAAGGCTCTATAATATTCCATGATAGATGTGTTTTTATGTTCAGACTGATTCCATGTAGAATCTAATATCAAGTTTGGTGACAAGTAGGAACTTAACTATTTTATGTTTCAGTTGGTCATTTTTAACCAGCTCCTCTGTCAAAACCCAAATTCCCATGGAGGTCTCAGGCCTTTTTCTGGACTGTGGTCACATTTTTTCCTTTGTCTACATCTGGGCTGGGAACACACTGCTTTAATTATTCCAGCTTTTCAGCAAATTTATGTATCAGTTGAAAGCATGTCCCATCCCCACTCTTCTTTTTTGGGCTTTCAAGTCTAAAATTTTTAGAATTTCTCCAACCACTCTCAGCTACACTTTTTCAGAGGAACTTTAGAACATAGCCCAAAAGTACTTCCTTGGGCTTTTGATTGCAATAACTTAAAGCTACCACTGATTTGCAGTTAACATTTTACAAAGCTGAGCTAGTTGGTCTGCCCACCCAGGAGGATCTGCTCTTTCCTGGCAGCTCTCTGGGCTGTAGGTGCTGCCCTCTGCAGGGAGGTATAGGCTGGTGCTGCTCTGTCCAGTTGCCCAAGGCCTTTCCCTATGATCCCCTTTGTCCCAGCCTATGACTCCAGGGCTTCTAGAATGGATGAATTTCTATATATCTTTGGTTTAATTTCCTTTCTTGCCCAAATGAAATTTAGGATTTTAACCTGAACTTTGAAAACCAAACTCCAGAGTGGGACATGTGCAACACCCCCCGCCCCGCCCCCCTGGCCTTGGAGAGAATCTTGGGGGAATGCTTTGTCAGGGAATGCTTTCCCTGGCCCTACAGGCCATTTCCCCACCCCATAAGATAGACGGTGGTGACCAGGTGCCAACTGCCTTTTTTTTTTTTTTGAAGCTTTATTATAGACTACCATAAAGTTCCTTCATTTAAAGTGTACATTTTAATGATTTTTAGTAAATGTATAGTGGTGTTCATTTTTAAGAACATTCCTAAAAGATCCTTCTTGCTCATTTGTAGTCATTCTCTGGGTGTCAGCATCTGGAGCAGTGGGGGAGAGAGTTGGAGGGCTCCTAAGAGACCCTCTGCCTGCGAGTTTAGCACGCATGCCCCAATAACATGCACAGCATCCCTCTCCTGGGGAAACCCTGATAAGGGCTCTTCCTGAGAGCACTGGCCATGCTGAGCCCCATCCTTACCACTTCCAGGTGGATAAAATTTGAAGAAAAGGTAGAGGAAGGAGGTGAACGCTGGAGCAAGCCCCATGTGTCCACACTGTCCCTGCACAGCCTCTTTGAGCTCCGGACCTTCCTGCAGACGGGGACAGTGCTGCTGGATTTGGACAGTGGCTCCTTACCACAGATCATAGGTGAGGCAGGGGCCTCTGTGCCCCACAAACCAGGGGAGGGGCTTGTCAACGTGGTTAGAGACACCATAATCATGGCAGCCTGTTTTTTGTCAGTGTTAACAGATCATTATTCATCTTTAGGAAATTAGCTCACATTTAATGGAGTTGTAAAGGAAGAGATTGATTTGCCTTATTGATCCTAAAACTTTCTGTGAATTTTGTTATAGTGCATCTGATTTTGCCAGAAGGACTTTGCCCAAAATACTTCTCTGAAAATAATTCATATTAGTTAAAACCACTTAGCACAGTGCTTTGGGGCTTCTGAGGTTATTTTCATATGTATTATTTCATCTACTTTTCACAATGACATTGATGGATAGAGCAGAGAATTCAACATATATATACACATAGAAGGAGGCTGAGGGTTTGTGATGTACAATTTACCACAGTTTGTGGCTATCGCTATATGCCCTGCCACCCTTAGCTCACTTTTAATCCCACCAATAGCAAATGAAATGGAAGACCTCCCCCCACCTTCCACCACTCTGTTCTGTGCTGATAAGGATATTTGTTTCCCACTTAGATGATGTTATTGAGAAGCAAATTGAGGACGGCCTCCTGCGGCCAGAGCTCCGGGAGAGGGTCAGCTATGTACTCCTAAGGAAACACCGTCATCAAACCAAGAAACCCATTCACCGCTCCTTGGTCGACATTGGAAAGTCAGTCTCCTCCACCACTAGTGAGTCGAGCCATACCCAGGGGGCACTGGGCATGCGGGGACCAGTTGTACCCTGGTGCCCAGGTAAGCACACCATGGTGGCCAGAGTATCATGGCAACTTGGAGGCTTCCTGCACTTCATGATTCTGGAGAAATTCTGAGCTTCTGGGTCTCCTTCAACCTCCTTCTTGGACATGCCTGCAGGGACCCCAGTCATACTTCATGTTGTCCCTACCACCAGAGTAGAACCATTTCTAGGAAGAGTTGATTCTCATCCTCAGTTGCATATTGCAACAACCTGAGTGTATGAAGTGTCCTAACACCTAGGCCACACCCCAGAGTTAGATTCAGTTCATCTGGGTTATAGCTGGGAAAAGGGAGAGTCTCAAATACAGACAGGGTTGCAAAATGCTAGTAGAGATAGCTTATTTATGGAAAAGGTTTAAAGTTTCCAATCAAACCCCCAAGAGGAGCTAAGAGTCTCAACAAAAAACAAAGTACATCAAACTGTTAGAAAGGGCCAGGCTCAACTCAAGGGTGCCAGGGCCCAGATACATGGCAGCTGATGTTATTCCAATTAGCAGAGTATGGAGCCACTAGGGAGAGTGGATTGTTCCATGCACACATTTCAAACCCACAACCCAGAGTTTAGATGCCCAGACACTAGCCTTGCTTGACCTGTCAGATAAATCAAGTAAGCAGAACAAAGCTTTTGAGTATAGAATCTTGAGGAATCTCTTTAGATGGATTGTTTTAAAATGGAAAGTATATAGCATGTCATAGTAAAAATACATACTCAGCACTGAACCATGTTCTGGGCACTGTCTGAGTGCTTCACATGGGTTAACTCAGTTCATTCTCACAGTAACCCTGTAACAAGGTACTGTTCTTGTCATCCGTATTTTGTAGATGAGGTGCCTGAAGCACAGAGAGGTTAAGTTACTTGCCTAAGGTCACACAGCCCAGTAAGTCATGGAATTAGGGATGTACCCAGGCTGTCTACAACACTTGGTGCCTATTTAATCAACTGTCTCCAGCTCAAACAGTACAAATATTTTCTTTGTAATCTTATTGAGGCTATTAACTTGTTTTAAAAACCAAAACAAAACAGTCAAAAACCCCTTCTTCCTGGAAGGGAAGAGACGTGTTTTACAGCCTTTGTTTAGGTGAAATGACTGGAAAGGTATACTATGCTAGTGTGCCAGCAAGGCTGCTGAAGCCAAATCCCTGCCCTTCATCCCAGATCGCAGCCCTGCCCGCAGCCCCATGACTGGCCCAAGCCTACACCACTCCACTGAGGACCTGAGGATGCGGCAAAGTGCAAATTACGGACATCTGTGTGAGTGTGTTCTTTGCTTCTGTGTGACAGGGCTGTGGCAGCTGTAGAATGTCAGCTTTCCTAGCCAGAGGAGATAAAGCCCATGATCTGTCTAGAATTCTTAGGACAGACATCAGGAAGGACCCAACTTTTCCCTAAACCTGTCTTCTGGTGAGGCCTTGGAGGGGATGAGGGCAAGACAAGACCCTAAGGAGGGCCCAGCAGGAGAGACTCCTGGTTGGAAATGGAGGGCAGCAGGGAGTGCAGTGCTTTGGAGCAAGGGGACTCCACAGGCCCCAGAAGGCCGGGAAATAGCAGGTCTGCGCAGGTCCAGTGGATTTGGCTGCTGGTGGGAAATGCTTTAACCAAGGAAGGAACAATTGAGCAGTTCAGATAACTCACCAACACTATTCTCCCCAGGGAAAACCTCGCCTACTTCCCTTTGCCAGCACAAATTCCCTGTCATCTTTAAAGACTCTCATGAGTCATAGAGGATGTACATAAAACTGATCTCTCTCCAACAAAGTGCAAGCTTTGAGACACCTGTCACGTCATCTGATAATATGTCTCTGCCCCTCTCCACTGCCGGGGTCTGGCACAGAACCAGCAGATATCTTGTTTCTGCTCATCAAAGTGACAGGGGAGTAGGGACCAGATGCAGTGGGAAGCAAGAGGTGGAACCTGGTGCCTAGCCACTTTTTAAAGAAATCTACCTTTGAAGGGAGGAAAGGAGTGGATGCTAGCTAGCTAGCTCAAGGGGGCTGCAGGATTAAGAGAGAGGTGGGGTCTTGCTTTGGTTATAAGGATGGGAGAAACACGTTAGGGAACAAATAAAAAGCACCTGTGAGAGCTTGGCTTCCTCTGATGGACTTTCTTTTCCTTCTCTCCTAGGTCATGCCCAGAGCAGAAGTATGAATGATATTTCTCGCACCCCAAACACAGACCAGGTAGTACAGCACCTGCATTTGACAAAAGTGGAGGGCAGGGGAAGGAGAAGCCTTGGTCTCAGGGGTAGGGAGCCCAGAAGCAGAATTCACTCCCGTGGAGACGAACCCCCAGGAATGACCAGGGTAGGGGCTATGAGTTGTCTTGGCAACTCTGCCCATCACATCAGTTGGTTACTGATGAAGCCCAAGGTACTGGATCTGTACCTTGCAGGCCCTGGAGGAGTGGGAGACAGAGAGTCATGATCAAAGGGGTACTAGCTGCCCCTAAGCTTGGGATTTGTAAGAGAGAGGACTGGCATACAGTCTTACCTCCTCCATGACAAGAGTACCTTTAAAGTGGGGATTCCCACTTTAGACTGTAGACCCCTTAATTTCTCCTGCAGAGAAGCAGGAGGGGCAGCAGTGAGAGTAAATTAATTGTACTGCCTATGAGTATGTCTTCTCCTTATCTTGGACAGGATGAAGTCAAATTTTATGCCCTACCAACTTAACTCTTGATAAGATCAGATGAGATCAGAATCTTGCAAACAGGTTGAGTCCAAGTACTAAGGCCCACAACCCAGAAAGCCCTTGACAATGCCCTCTGCACACCTCACTGATAGAAGGTCTCATGCTCCCCTTGACTATGCCCTCAGGAGTAAGAAGACAGGTGATGAAGGAAACCTGAAATTTGGTGGGGACTCCTTGGAGCCTGGAGGCCTGCAGCCCTTTAGAGCATCCCCAAGTTTGGCAGAAGGCAAAACAAAAACAGGCCCTCAAGTCAGCATCTCAGGAGGCTTTGGCCAAAATAATAAAATAGCAACAATAATAGCATCAATTAACACTTAAGGTCCACACACCACAGTCACTATAGAGTCCTGAGTGTCTCCTGTGCATCACAAATGTACTATTATCCTCTCCCTTCTGTTGATGAGAGCTTTGAGGTTTAAAGCATGCCAAAGATCATGGGGCTGAAAGGTGGCAGAGCCACGATTTGGCTCAGGCAGTCTGACTGTAGACCTCTTAATTTAGGAGTGACGTAGCAAAGAGTATACTGGAATATTTAGAGCAAAACCCCACTTTACCGTAGTCACACATATAGACAGCTGAGCCATGACAAGAAAGCATTGCCTAGTAAATCTTTTACTATCTATCGTTTTCCCCAGACAGTGCTGCCTTAATCTCGGGATTGGAGCTCAACACCTGACACCCAATTCCAGCTCTCCTAATTGAAGGGGTGATGCTGCTGCTTAGTGTTTGCAACAGCAGTAGCTTCTTGTGGGCACAAGAGTTTGCATAGATGGCTGTGGATAGTAACGTGGCAGAGCTGGACCAGAGTCCCTAGAGGTTCAGGAAGGGGGTCACTAGACTCCTGGTTGGACAAACCCATGTGGTTTGTGGTCAAGCCAGAGTGGCCAGAATACCAACTGGCCAATTTCTGGGGAGCTATTGCCCAGCCTCCTTACCAAGCATATCACAACTTTCAAGGGAGGATCAAGGCCGTGTTTTAGTTCCTCAGTTCTCCTAGATTATAAGTGTATTTCTTGAGTGGTATACCCCCAAGAATTCTTGTTTTCAAAGCCTCATTCCCCAGGGCA
Source organism: Scalopus aquaticus (assembly GCA_004024925.1). Classification (NCBI taxonomy): domain Eukaryota; kingdom Metazoa; phylum Chordata; class Mammalia; order Eulipotyphla; family Talpidae; genus Scalopus; species Scalopus aquaticus. The sequence goes on from PVIJ01008631.1 coordinate 24,689, forward strand.
CTCCTGTGACCCCCTGTTCTCCTGTCCCCTGGACCTGCCCCCTGCCTAATGCTTGAGGACATGGAGCTGGCAAGGGGATGGTAGTGGCCCTGGCACACTAAGTCCTTCATTCTGAAGAGTGCTGCTTACAATTCAGGCAGCTGGCCTGGCACAAAGGGACTTTTTCAGTCATGAGGATTCTGGTCTTTTCCTTAACTCCTGCCCTTGCTTTTTCTCACCTGTCTTTGGGGCTGTTACCTGGGAGGTTGTGGAGTTTGTTGTTTATTTAATTGGATTTGAAAGATTGTGAAGGAGCACCCTTGCTCATGTGCCTTTGCTCAGGCTGGATGAACATCCCACCCAGCCTGTATCACAGCCCCTGAGTCAGATCAGGAAGTGGCAGTGAGCCCAAAGGGGCAGGACCAATTGTCCATGCCCAGGACCCCAACTGATCCCTCTCCAGGGACACAAAGAACCTGTGCCTTCACTGAGCTTGTGAGACACAGACATGTCTGTGCCCCCAAAAGAGACTCTGCCAGAGGGGGGATGGCAGCAAATGGTGGCATCCAAAGGATCCTGTGGTGCTCACCTCCGCCTCTGGGCCCTTTCCCTTCTGTCAGCCACTGCAGACTTCCACCAGCCTTGCCCTCCCCAAATACTCCCTCTCTGCCTTCTGTGAAGTTATTTCTGTCCCTCACCCATCCTCTTGCTATCCTGAGGGAAAGTGATCTGAAAGTAAATGAACGTACACTGAGATGTTGATCACTAAGAAGAGCACACATGTGATGTCCTTGGGGACATTTTCATCATAACAGAGGACTCCAGAGGAATCTGTGTCTTTATCCTATGCAAAAGTTGTAAACTCAGAGAGAGGGAATAAGTTTGGGCTGTTGGTTTTTCTCCAGTACCTCTCACACTGGACCCCACTTGCTCTGCCTATTTGACCTTCCTGCCCTGAACAGACTCTAGTGAGGGGGCCTGGAGGGAGGGCAATAGTCTCAGACTATTGAGACCTCAATAGTGTCAGTTGCAAAGTCTCAGAAGCTATGAGATTCTTGGGGGGTCCCCTGGCAGTGACTTGGTGGCCCAGAGGTCTTCCACAGACTTAGAGTTGGGGTCCAGGTATTACTCTCAGCCAAGAAGCTATTCATAAAGGGACAGCAAAGCATTCTACCTAGCTATCAGGATAGACTTAGTCCTTCCCTCAGTCACCCAGGTGAAGGCAGGGAGGAGGTTCTGGGCAGCTGGAGTGCGTGGGTCCAGGAGCCTGGGGGATGAGGCATGACGGTTAGCCCACTAAGGACATTCTTCTCCAACCCCTTAGCCTACATGTCAGTTGAGCAGTTTTCACCCATCAAGCTTTGGAGGGCACATCATTGCCTGTTCCTTCCCATGTGCAAAGGCTTAGTTTGTCCCTGGGTTAACCAAGATTGAGCCTCATCTGCAGAAAGGGTCGAGTGTTTGGCTATTTCTGTCAGTCTCTCAAGAAACTGTAGGAGAACTTTTTAGTTAGGCCTCCACAGCGGTCTGAAAGGGGGGAGGGAATGAAAGTTGAAACTACTATTTGGGAGTATCTACGGGCATCTCATTCCCCTTTCCCACTCAGAGGAAAAACAAATTCATGAAAAAGATCCCCAAGGACTCGGAAGCCTCCAATGTGCTTGTGGGCGAGGTGGACTTCCTGGACCAACCGTTCATTGCCTTCGTGCGTCTCATCCAGTCAGCCATGCTGGGAGGAGTGACGGAGGTACCTGTGCCCACCAGGTATGAGATACTGGAATCTGCCCACCACGCAGGCCCCCAGACAGCCCACTGTCCATGTGTTATTGGACAAAGAAAACTAGGGAATTGGCCAGGGAGGGAAATCTGCCTAGGGAAGGGTTTTAGAGTTCATTTAAAATAATGGTTAAAAAGGATCCAACAGTTAAGGGAGACACTATTGGCTGGCTCTAGGACACCAAAACATGGTAAAAATGCTCAAGGGGGAGCTAGTGGGAGTGAAGGGAAACGTCTCTCCAAAGCAAATATGGGTTCAGAGGAGGAAAGGGACAAGTTTATAGCCAGTTTTAGAGGTAAGAATGGACACTTTTTAAAGCCAGAGAAGCCTTGTCTTCACTTGCTTCTAATGTCCCTTCTCACCCTCCTCTTCCTCCTTCATCTTCTTTACAGGTTTCTGTTCATATTGCTGGGACCTTCTGGGAGAGCAAAATCCTACAATGAGATTGGCCGTGCTATTGCAACCCTCATGGTAGATGATGTAAGTGGTGACAGGAAGCACACACTCCTGAATGCCATGCTCCTGCCTCAAGCACTGCGCTTCATCCATTCATTTACGCAACAGGAATTCATTGCACATTCATTTGAGCACCTATTGTGTAGCAGGCCCAGGCCCGTTGCAGGGTACTGAGGATGATGAGAATGAGGGAATAGTCACTTCCCTTTAGAAGCACCAGTCAAGTGGGAGAGACAGAACTAAACTCCCATTGTGAACCATGTGCTACTTGCCAGGTAGTCAGGGCAGTCTTCACATGGGAGGGGACTGTAAAGCTAAGAACGAACAAGCTAGGACCCTGCCTGAGCCTAGGAGGCAGGTATTCCAGACAAAGGGAACAGGGGCCGAGGCTGGGATTTGGAGAACTGGAGGGAAGTGGTTTGATGTAAGATATTCAAGGGCAGGAGAGGACACCAGAGAGATGAGCTGGAGACTACTCAGCCTGTTGGCAGAGCTGAGTTTACACAAGTCCCCAGAGTGATGGGAACCAAGAGGGTTTGAAACACAAGCATGACCATCAGATCTGTAAACCACAGGTTTTCTAATGAACGGGCTCTGTGTAAAAGTGGAAACAGAAAGGTTCAGTAACTCAACCAAAGTCCCAGAGCTAGAGTATAGAGACCTGCCCTTTAGTCCCAAGAGGGCTCATCTTCCCCTAAAGCCTGCTATTTCCCTTTGTGCCTCATCTCACCTGCAATATTCTCATCTCAAGAATCGAGAGCAGATTGGCAGCAGGAGCAATGGATCAAAGTGATTTTCCTTGAAGCTATATGCAATGTGCTCCCAAGAGTTGGCCAACAGGGGCACATCAGCCCAAGAGCTGACCTTTCTCTTCCTCATCCTCTTGCCTTGCCAGCTTTTCAGCGATGTGGCCTATAAAGCCCGAAATCGGGAAGATCTGATCGCAGGAATTGATGAGTTTCTGGATGAGGTCATTGTTCTCCCCCCAGGTGAATGGGATCCAAACATCCGAATTGAGCCCCCCAAGAAGGTGCTTTCAGCTAACAAAAGGTGTGTATGTGAATGGAGGGGTAGAAAGGGAGGCAGTCGTACAAAGGAGGCTGCACATCTGACAGCTTTTCTTTTGTGTGTGTGTATAGATTTAAAAGATGTCGACATGCATGACTTTATACTTTTTTCTTCATTTTATTTCTCTAAAAATAATTAGAGGCAATATGTTGAGTGTGAACATCTATAAAATCTGGGCAGCCGGAATATAGGTATTGTAGATACTGTATTTTTCTGTTTTAAGACATTTCTTGATTTGTTGGAAGGTAAGGGGTGTTCTGGGAACAGTCCTGGAGGAGCTGAGCTCTTCATAGGACTCAGAGCCCACAGCCCCTGTCCTCCTTCTCCTTCCAGGAAGTCCGTCTTCTCCCTGATGGAGCTTGGCCAGATGAATGGTTCTGTGGGAGGAGGAAGCGGAGCAAATGCAGGAGGTGGCACCGGAGGCAGTGGTGGAGGAGGTGGTGGCGCCAGTGGAGGGAGCAGCGGAGATGATGGAGAGATGCCAGCCGTGCATGAAATTGGGGAAGAGCTTATCTGGACAGGAAGGTGCCCACCTCAGACCTGACAGTGATGCCAACTGTCCTTTATACTCCTTACCTTCTCACACACCCTGTGGGAACTATGGTGGGCCTGCAGAGTCCCCTGGGGGCCATAGGGTCTCTTCACTGCACTCCTCCTGGCAGGGTCTTCAAAGATCCTTCTGGATCTGGGGAAAGGGTTTCCTCAGAAGAGGGAAAGCAGGGCCCAACACAGGAGTGGAGGAACCCAAACCTTTCTCTAGACGCCTTTGCTGCCTGCTAGTTTTCTAGGGCAGTTATAACAAACTGTCACATACTAGGTGACTTAAACAATAGAAACGTATTCTCTTACTCTTTTGAGACTAGAAGTTTCAAATCAAGGTGTAGACAATACCATGCCTCTCTGAGACTCTGGGGAGAATCCTTCCTTCCCTCTGCCTCACTCTGGCAGTGGCTACAGTCCTGGGTGGTCCTCGGCTTGCAGCTGCGTCACTCCGGGCTCTGCCTCCGTGGTCACATGGCCTTCTCTCTATGTGTCTCTGTCCTCATATGGCATTTTCTTTTTCTTATACGTCTTATCAAACTAGGGCCCACCCCAATGACTTCATCTTAATTTGTCACACCTGTGAAGACCTGATTTCCAAATAAGGTCACCTTTATAGGTACCAGTGGTTAGGATTTCCATATATATTTTGGGGCAACACAATTCAATCCATAACAGTAACTTTGGAGTACTTGTTTAACCTTATATTACCTATTCAAAAACTTTTCTTTCTTTTTTTTAAGAAAATGAGAAAACTCTCCCGGCTTGGGTTTCTTTGCCAACTCTTGGCCTAACTCAAGTTGATCTAAATTTAAGAAAGGACATGGCCCTGCAAAGCTACACATAAATCATGACTTTGAGAATGAAGGCATGTTTATATATCAGCCAGTGGTTCTCAGCTGGGTACAACTTTATCTCCCCTCTCCCCCCAATCCTCAAGCAGGGGACACTGGCAACATCCAGTGTCATTTTTGTTTGTCTAATTGGAGGGGAGTGGCTATTAGTGGATAGAGGCCAAGGATGCTGCTCAAAATCCTGCAATTCGCAGGACAGCCTCCCCTAACAAAGGATTATCCAGTCCAAAATGTCAGCAGTACCGAGGTTGAAAAACCCTGCTGTATGCCAAGCATTGTATTAAGAACTATGGGGTTAACTAGCATACCCAGTTTACACAACCCTGAACCTAAAATCCCCACTCAGTTGTTCTAGAGAGCAAAGAAACTAATTATGAAGTTCAGAATCTATCCTTGATGAATCTGTATGAATCTGTATCTGGGAGGTCTCTGTTTCCTAAAATTGGACATAACTGGTGGTTACCAAGCACAGAGAATTGAAGAGGTAGCCATCTGTGAACCCAGCATTTTCATTCCCCATGAGATATTATGTCCCCTAGGACATTATGTATTCCCTCTTCCTTCCAGGGTCTCTATGACTACCCTAACTAGTGTACATGACATTGACCTACAATCTGTCCTGACAGAACTCTTTCCTGATCTTAAATGTTCTCATGGAAAGATCCCTGTCCCCATCCACTCCTAGTAGTTTCCTTCCTTGACCAAGAGTCTGCAGGCTTTTGTAAATAACCCTACCCTAGTAATTGTTGTGGTGAGAAAGCAGCCACTGTCTCAAGCAGATTCTTCGGTGGCCTGTGTTTGGATGTCAAAAGGAAGCTGCCCTGGTTCCCAAGTGACTTCTACGACGGCTTCCACATTCAGTCCATCTCTGCCATCCTATTCATCTACCTCGGCTGTATCACCAATGCAATCACCTTTGGTGGGCTTCTGGGGGATGCCACTGACAATTACCAGGTATGTGGAACTTACTGTATAGGCTGTGAATGCAACTGTCAGTAAAATCTGCTGCCATGATCAGCATTAAGGAGCTTCATCCCATAATCCAAGGTTTGAAATTCAAACTGAAGTTTCAGTTTCATCTACCATCAAGGTTCAGACCATCACTTTTAGTGACCTTTTACCCTTCAAAAACTAGTAACAAGCAAACATTACTAAAAGATCTAGAGCCAAATCATGTTACTAAAGGCCAAATTAAGGGATGATGTAAATTGATCTGCATTTGAAGGGGGAATCATCTACTTTGTTACATAATTTCCCCACTGATGCTTGAATGAATTTAATCAGCACAATTGAGTTGCTAATTTTAGCCTTTCCACCAAATTTATTTTTTTAATCAACCTTAAATTCTTAACTTGGAGATGAGACATTTTGTAGAAAGATGGTAAGCTGTTAATCATGACAACAACATAGGCCTCCCTGGGGAAAACAGTCATTACCCCAAGATCCAGGCAAGGCCAGGGTCTTCTCCCATGCTGTATTCAGGGTGGAACCATTGGAAGCTTGAAGCACCAAGCTTAAAGACCCATTTCCTTAGATAGGCTGAGAGGAGTGCCTCTCTCCCGCCCATACCCCTCTCCTGGGCTGCAGGTCCAATATCCAGAAACACTTGCTTCCTCATTGCATCCACGTATCTGCCCTGGGAGCCCCACTTTATAGGACTGTCATTGCATCTCTTATCTTCCCTGTTTTCCCATTTCTGCCCAGACATACCAGGTAACACCATGGTCACCCAACAATTCATGCATCAACTTTGATTCATAAATGCCAGCTTTACCATTTGGCCTTCATGACAGGCCCTATTTGTCTCTGAAGCCTCATCTCCCAATATTCCCTTTCTCGGATTCCCATTCTTTTCACTCATTTTGCATTGCTTTCTGTCAATCCTAATAATCTTTCTGTTCTTTAAAAACATACTCCCTGTCAGCTCCAATCTTTGTAAACACTCTTGCTATTTCCTGGAATACACTCTTCACTCCACTTACCCTAGTCTCATGATCAACTTCCTGCTCAATTTTGGGGTCTCAGCTTTCATGTATCTACTTCCCTGGAGGCTTTTCTGGCTACCCCTCATTCCTACTGGCACCCCGACCTTCCTTCAACTTTTTACACTCTTTGGCAGTTCCCAACAGGGAATGACTCTTACACCAGGGAACACTGGGTAGTATCTAGAGGCTGTTATAACTGGGAGGAGTGGGTGCTACTGACATCTGGTAGGTAGAGGTAGGAGATGCTGTTGAACATCCTACAATACACAGGATATCCCACAAAAAAGTGGAAGGATGCTTAATGTCTATAAAATCTGGGCAGTCTATATGTTGGTATTGTAGGTGTAGTAGGTATTATCTAGCCTAAATGTAATTGGTGCCAAAGTTCAGACACTGCTGTACAGAAATTGCCTGGATACTGGTCTGTATCTCCCACTAGACTGAAGATACATTATCTTGTTCACTGATAGGTCCCCACTACTAACACAATGACTGGTACATAGTAGGTATTTAATGACTTTTGAGTGAATGAATGGTTTGACCTCCAAAAACCTAACAGAAGTTTGAATGACTAAATGGATGGATGGATGGGCTGTCTTCTGCAAGTAGACTGAAATAAGCATGTCCATCGGCGACCCTATTTTCTAGGCCCTAGGATGCCAAAAAGAAGTCACAAGACCTTTAACCAAGAGGAATTAGAGACAGTGACGCAGGCATGGGGCAAGGGGTTGTGAAGTAGGAGATGGGGAGCAGAATTTAGGGAAGGAAAGGGTCCAGAATAAAGGGCAATGCTGTGACCTGGGCCCTTGGTGAGATAACTAGGCTCCAAAAAGGGGCCAGGAGCCCCCCTTTCCTGCCTTCACTGATTCTCACACTACTCATGCCCCCAGGGAGTGATGGAGAGCTTCCTGGGCACTTCCATGGCTGGCTCCTTGTTCTGCCTCTTCTCGGGACAGCCTCTCATCATCCTCAGCAGCACAGGGCCCATCCTCATCTTTGAGAAGCTCCTCTTTGACTTCAGCAAGTAGGTGTCCCTTGGAGTCCCCATACCAACTTTCACACATGGCACAGTCTGCCAAGACTAGGACAGAGGAATAGCCCCAAAGGGGAAGTGGGGGTGAGAAGCTGACTTTACCTATGGGAAGGACTACCAGGTTGTCCCTCCTGATCCAGGCAGGACAAGAGAAGAGAGTTTATACCACTCTCCTTGTGAATATTTATGATTTACAAGTCTTTGCAGCGTGTGCAAAGTCTTGAGCTGGAGGTTAGAATCTAATCTCTGGCACAGAAAACTCCAGGCTCCATTTCACCTACAACATGACTTTTTAGGGCCTATCCCAGCTCTTTCATTTTAGAGTTCCTTGCTTTTCATTTATTCTGGGTGTTTGTTTCCAAATGGATGAGAACTGAAATGTCTTAGCACCTTCCACATGAGATGCTTACCAGAATCCTCAAAGACTAGACAAGTCCTCTGAGGAATTATCCCTACCACCAGTCCTTTCATAGCGTCTAGGAGGACATGCGTGTTACAGGAGAAACAAGTGAACTAGCTACTCTGGGTGGGTCTGGGGAGTTGAGTATAGTCAAGAGCACTGGGCTGGAGGCCACCTCTTCCCTCTGCCTTCCAGAGGCAATGGCCTGGACTACATGGAGTTCCGCCTCTGGATTGGCCTACACTCAGCCATCCAGTGCCTCATCTTGGTTGCCACAGACGCCAGCTTTATCATCAAATATGTCACCCGCTTCACCGAGGAGGGCTTCTCTACCCTCATCAGCTTCATCTTTATCTACGATGCCATCAAGAAGATGATTGGTGCCTTCAAGTACTACCCCATCAACATGGACTTTAAGCCAGATTCCATCACCAACTACAAATGCGAGTGTGTCGCCCCTGACACAGGTGACCGGTAACCTTAGAGGTGCCCTGGGCCCCCTCCCACCCACCTACTCTCCCCATAACCATAGCTCTTTACTCAAATCCTGCAGAGTAAGCCTGCTTGGGAGGGGCACTCAGTCAAGATTTTACTGTCCCAAAAGAGCAAATGCAAGGTCTTAAAGGAAGGAAGGAAACCAAAGGGATAGTAGTGCTAATAAAAATCACAATTCCAGAGTCGCGAGAGGGAGCAGGGATACCCCAGTAAAGGATAAAGGCAGGCTTTGTCTCAATGTGAGTGTGTTTGTAGACAACACACCTGTCAGGGTTGCTCTCCAGGCTTTCCTGCTTCAGGTCAGAGATAGACCTGGTGGGGCCTAAAGTCTGTGCCAGCTCCATGAATACATGACACCATGAGCTCTCCCCCACACATTGCTGACACATGCACTATAAGGTGAGACCACTTCAGAGGGATGAACATCCCTACAGACAGGGACACACCCAGGATGGACTGCTGGTCAGGGTGGAAGGGAGGGCCTGGCTTCCATATCATTTGAAGAACAGTTAGAGAACCTAGGGTTGTTCAGTCTAGAGAGGTGTGAGAGAAGGACCATCATGTCACATGGGGCCCAGATTCACCCTATAGATATACCTACAGGACACTGAACAAGGACTGAGGAGCAGAGGCTATGGAAAACCAGATGCTGGCTGAATTCAGAGAAGAACTCATAATGGTGGGAATCAACCACCATGGGAGACATTGGCCCCCTTGGGTGGTAACAAGTTACTTGGACACTACCTGGATCTGCCAGGGGTGTTTAAAAAGGATCTCTGCACTGAATGAGAGACTGAATCAGCCAACTGGTTGACCTGAAATACTCAGAGCCATTCTTGTGGAGTACCTTACTGACCAAATAACTGTCTTCTGTAAAGTTAGGGTTTATGTAGTATAAACTCCTGCTATTCTTTAGTCATAATCATGTCCCTAAGAACCGTCAGTGGAATATGCTCGAGATGCCCAGGATACTGCAGAGCAGGGGCCACGAGTTCATCCACATGTCTTTGAGCACTCAGAGAGAGCAAACTAAGGTCCAGAGACCACCTACAGTCACATTGTAGGTGTGACCTCAGTTTCTCTAGCTGTGAAAGAGAAAGATCAGTGCTGGCCCTGCTGGTCTCACTGAACTCTTGTGAGGTTTTCAAAGGTATAACCAGATTGGGTTGGAATTTAACATAAGTTAATATAAATCAGAAATCAGGTGTTGTGTTAGTCAGCCCCTTAGTGCCTATTACTGATAAAAAATTCATCATAAGTCAAGCAGAAATATTTGTTGCACAATAATTGTGCCCCTTACTTTAGGGCTTGTGGAAGGTGAAGATGCTTTGCCCTCAAGAACTGTGTTTTTGGTTATACCCTCTTTTCCTCTGTCACTGCACTGATTTTGTAAAGATAATCTAGACAATGCTTCTTTCTTTTTTCCCTTTCATCAATTTTAAGTTGCTCCATTAAAACCCAATGATAGGTGATGCTACCCTCTGTCCTGAGCCAGAACACATTGCTTGCCCAAAGGATCAAGGAGATCCCTCCTGCAGGCCCATTTCATTCCATCCTGGTATAAATCCTGCCTCTGTGAGCTTGGCCCCATCAGGGAACTCCCGTACTGCTATGCCTTCTGGGTGGTGGAATTATTGCACTGAGCACAAATGTTCACACAAACATGGCTTTTGGAAGTACACATTTTTATCTTTTTTAGAAACTATCCAAATTCTGGGGCCAAATGGGCATCACCTATCTGCAGGAGAAACCAAATTTAGGGGTATCCTAGGAAAAGGGAATGCAAAAGCATGTAAAATAAGATATGAGGGGCACAGTGGAATCTACCTGCCTCCAAATAGCATCCTTTCTGGTCTTGGCAGGGTATCTGATGTCACCTGTCCTTTTGGGTCCTGCTACTGCCATGGTTCTCTTAGTGTGGTCCCCAGGCCAGCAGCATCAGCACTATTTGAGAACTTGTTAAAAATGCAAATTCTAGGATGCTACCCCAGACCTGTTGAATCAGAAATTCTGGGGGTAGGTATAGATGTATAATAACAACAGGTGACTCTACATGTGATTACACTTGAGAACTACTGCTCTGTTGAGCTACTTATTAGTAATCTGAGCCATTATAAATCTTTAATCATATTCAGGCTAGACTTTGAGTTTCCTCACGGAATGTAAAGGAATTGTAACATGAACAAGTTAGTGTTGATTGGGAGAATATAAAAGAAAATTTCTAGATACTTAAGAGACTGGGTAAAGGGAGGAGACTAACTGAAGAAGCTTTTTCCCAGTCCATGGGCCACTTGTTTACAAACTGTTCCATATTCCTAGTTTTACTGCAAACCTCACTCTGACCATGTAACATTGTCACTCTTAGTCACTCTTCACTGCAAGAGCTTTTGGGGGACACCCTTTAAAAAATTTTAACCTGTTCCATTGTATCTGATTTGTATTCTATTTATGGATGCTGCACACACTGATTTGGCTGCTTGCAATCCCGAGTGAGTACCACTTTGTAAACACTAGAATTTTAAAGTAGTTGATACTTGGACCCTATCTGGAGTTTTCCACGTTATATTTCTTCTTTCTTCATTTCAAAGTGGCTTTCATATAAACACTGCAAAGACTGACAGCCTAAGCAGAACACATCAAAGAAATGTCTGGTCTGACAACCTTAGGCAATGGAAAGGTGTCTCAACTTGCCAGCTCAAGTATTAGCTGGGAGTCGCTAGCATCTGTGTGGGTAGCCCAGTGCCAGCCTCATCACTCACTCTTCGCTCTGTCGTTAGCAGTGCATCATGTTCTCTCCACCAGTGGTGTGAGGAAAGGCAGATGTTTCTGTCTTCTATTAAGTGATGCTTAGTAGCATATGTTGCTTATTACAAAATAATTGTAACAAACCTCTTGTGTTTGTAGACCTTCTAGGAATATTTTACCTTGAATTCCTTAGCCACTCCACACACTGGGCAACATGGAGGGCGCTATGATCTCATCCAGCCTGTGACAATTTGTTGGAGGTTGAAGGAAGTTCTCGTCCCTCTGGATTCCTCACCTGTCATGGATGGGAACCAAATGGAGCTTACAATGCATTTAAGATTTATTAACAAACTGGCTGGCAGGCCTTCTCCCTCCCTTCCCAAACCCTCGGCAGAGATCTACTTAGTTGGCCTTCACTTAGAGGAAGAAGAGAAGGACCTAGTCCTTCTCCACCTCTCATTCAGTGCAAAAACAAGAGAAAGGGCAGCACTCCTACACCCCCAGGAAGGGGGTTACAGTTCCTCCCAACTCTTTTCCTGGCTCCTGAAGAGCCTTCACATGGCCCACTTACAATTAGGGATACCAAGACTGGGGAAGGGGAGTGCCAGACACAGTATGCAGAATGCACTGCTGGAAGCGGTTCATTGGGTTCCTGATTCTCCTTCAGGTCCTGGTCCTGGGTTTCATTTTCCTCATTTTTCATTCAAGCAGCAAATTAGGGAAGATAACCAAGCAAATGCTCACAGGACTAAATGACCTAAATATATGTAGAGAGAGACAGTGGGAGAGAAGAGAACTATGTGTGGAGGGGAGTAGAGGAGGAGGGATGTTGGCTGTGTAGAGCTGGGAGCTGTACAGGCTCTGGGACAGACACTCTGCTATGGATCATGGCTCCAAGTACGAGCTGTGTGACCTTTAGCTGTAGGCAGATTATTTAACCTCTCTGGGCCTCAGTTATTCACCTTTAAAATTGGGAGACTTCTCAAAATTGGATATTTAGAAACTAAACAAGATAATGTGTGTTAGGATTTAGCACAGCGCATGGCATAGAGTATGTTGTTTGAACATATTTTTCAAGTCCAACAGACATGGACTCATGCCTGGTGAGGTTCACATGATACTTTATTCACCAGCTGGTGATAGCACTTTTTCTTAGCAGCAAATTCCTTATTACTTGATTTTTTAATGCCAGTCCTTCAGCATTAGATATGTCCTGGGTCACAGGTTAATTGGTGGTGGGTTACCCAAGGGGAATACACAATGTAAAAGATATAAATGTAAACATAAAAGATACAACAATGTAAAAGATATAACAATAAAAATAAAAAAAAAGATATGTCCTATCCATGCCCAGCTGGTCTGTTAGAACTATGGCCCAGTCTCCTCCCACCCCTCTGTCCTCCTGGGCAAAACAAGGGCAGTGACAAGGGTAGGGATGTGATGAGTCACCCTCACAATGGAAGCCAGTCCTGGGCTCTCAGGAAAGGGAAGGAGAAAGGCAAGGGTTGGAGGGGAGGTGCAAGCTCCTGACCCAGCAGCTGCTGACCCTTCCCCATGTCCTGTGCTTGTCCACAGCCAATACAACCACGTTCAATGCTTCAGTTCTGCTGACACAAAACACCAATACTTCTCTGGTAAGTCCTTTCTTCTTATGACAGACTTTGGAAGGCTTTTATTTGCAGAGAGAGTGAGCAGAGTTGGGAAACAGACCAACTTACGATGCACACTTGCAGAGATCTACCCAGCTGCCTGTCAGGATCACCTGCCAAGCTTTTCAAATGCATATTTTTATTTTAAGTGTATTCTGTAGAAGCTCACTGAAAAACATGCCTCATTCTATTAAAACCACGTGCATAAAATACACGAAGGGGAGGTAGACGTAAGGAATGGTTGGCATACACAAAGTTGTAAACAACGGTTCCCATTTGTCTTTCCACCTTCTTCCTTGTCTTTCTACCTAGAATCCCACTTCCCACCCAAAATGACACCCCCAGACACAGAAAGTTTATTAATCCTCCCCTCACTGAATCTGATCTATCTTTTGTACTCCTGGCTCCCTGGGACCCAGGTCTGGTCTGCCATTCCCAGCCCTTAGGGGAAGAAGTTCAAAACCAGGTGAAGGAGAACCCTGGTAGAACTTAGGGGAGGTTTGGGGACTTTTAGTGTCCCTGAGGTTGCTCCTCTAGCCAGTCCTGCAGCCCCACAGACTGTTCAGTAGCCATTTAACCTAAGAGTTTTCCAATATCTGATTTTGAAGGAGGATGAATAGTGTACGTTAGTGCCTGTTTCTGAACACTTATGTGCCAGGTGCAGTGTGCACTGTGAAAGGTAGAAGGACATGGTCCCTGCCTTCACACTTGTAATATGCATTTGGAGAAGAACCCAAAAGGTAGCGGGACAGCACAAGCAGAACCAGAGGGTGCCGTGCATCAAATAGAGACCAATGCATCCTTCCGGCACAGGGGCAGAGGCACTCTGCAAGCTGCAGAGGTCAGGGAAAGGCTCAGATAGAAAGTGGAATATGACCTGGCTTTCAAGATTGGGAGGGTTGGTTCCAGAAAGAGAAGCACATTCCAGGCCAAGGGATTCTCGTAGACAGAAGGGTGCTCAGGACAGTTGAGGGTACCTGTGCAGCTGAGACAGCATGAAGGGAGTGGGATACAGGCCCAGGAAATGCAAGAGAATAAGAGAGCCATTGGCCAGGCCAGTGGGCACTGGAGGCATGCTGCCCTGCAGGGGCATTTTTAATCCCTTCAGTGATCTCCAGGTAGCTGACATTCAGTAGATGACTGGGCCTCTCTCTGTGTGTGGTTTTTCAATCCTGAGTTTTTTAGCAGCTCTAGGGTCTCGGGATTCCAAGAGGGCAAGAACAGAAGCTACAGGTTCTCTTGGGGGCTAGCTCAGAACTTGATCAAGCCAGTTCCTCCTCATTCATTCTTCCCAGAGCCAGGCCAGGGTGAAAGGGGCAGTGGAGAAATAAACTTAACCCTTTGAGGGGAGGACCACCAGGATCACATTGCAAAAGAGTGTGGACACAGAGGGGCTTAATCCCTTGGGTGCCATTATGATAACAAATTACCATAACTCTCTTTTTTATCTAAGCATTCATTAGAGCTAGTTACAAGCATCTGTTCACCCCGTTACGTAGGTGCCTGGACGTTTAACATTATTTTTAAATGTGTATTAAGTTTTATCTTAAAGTGCTTTGTTTTTATCACACTCAGAAACATGTATATGAATCTATGTATGAATATGAGTACTTAGGAACATATATGTGAATATATTTTTATATTACTGGTTGATGTGCCCTGGATTTTAAGTGTCTGGTACATCAAAAGGGGATATGGTTAAAGAGACTGACCCAAGAGAGGTCTGGCAAGGGTGGGGTGTGAGCCCCAATATATGAAAGGGTATGCATGGGGGAAATTTAATGTGAGACATTCTGGGAAGGAGGCACCGACACTATACTTGATTGACTTATCTGGGAGCCAGGCCAGCTGAGGGAAAGGGCTTCATATGCTGTACCCTTTTCTTCCTCCCTAACAAAGCATTGCAGCCTAGGACATAGTGAAGAAAGGTGTGTTCGGCTCCTGATCATCCCAGGAAGCCTCTGTCATTCCTTAAAGCAGCCTGTCCTGAGAATGTCACCCTGCTGGTCATGTTGTGGGCCTGGGCACTGCAGCGGGAAGGACACAGCCAACCCACCAGGAAGGCCCTGACCCTTTCTCTCCTGTGCTTGGTCTCCAAGTACAAACCCCTTAACCTCACAGCACTCGACTGGTCCCTGCTGAGCAAGAAGGAGTGTCTGAACTACGGTGGCCGCCTGCTTGGGAATTCCTGCCAGTTCATCCCAGATCTGGCACTCATGTCCTTCATCCTTTTCTTTGGGACATACTCCATGACCCTGACCCTGAAGAAGTTCAAATTCAGCCGTTATTTCCCTACCAAGGTAAGCTTACCCTGAAGTTAAAGGATGACCTCCAGTCAGGCTACAAGGAAGCCCCCAATGAGTCTCCCCAAGGGTTCTGGCACACTGACAGAATGGACACTTGAGCCCTGGCTCACTGAGGTTTTTCAAGTTTAGAGCATAGACTTGGAATCTGAACTGGATTCTCTTCTTGTCAAGTGCCCCTTGACAGAACTTGGTTTTGTCAGACTTTTATCTTTAGCCTTTCTGTGCAGTAGCATCTCACTGCAGTTCACTGTATATTCTGAACAGAACCTCTTTGTGATCATGTGTTGCAGATATCTCCTGCTCTGTGACTGGCCTCTTTCTTCATGGTAGCTTTTGATTAATAGAAATCCTTAGTTTCAACCATAACCGAATGCATTAACTTTTTTCTCAAGGAAAATACTGCATTGAAGTATCTTTCTGTGTAATCTTTCTCCTGTGTTATCTTTCTAAAACATTGTGTTTCCTTTCATGTTAGAGCTACAATCTACAGAATTGCTTTTGACATGTGGTGTGAAAGGGTATCCTTGTTTTTTATATAGATAGCCAGTTGTTCCAGCACTTTTTTTAAAAAAAGACCATCTTTTCTCCACTGCTCTGCAGTGCTTTCTTTGCCATATATCAAATATTCACCTATGACGGGGCCTGTTTCTAGCTTCTTCATTCTGTTTCACTGGTTTGTCTACATACCAATATCACAATCTTCATTTCTATAGTCCAAACTCTCCCTGTTTGTTCTTTTTAAATAGTGTCTTTCTACATAAATTTTAGAACTATCTTGAATTTCACCAAAACAAAAACTTGTTGGAATTTTGATAAGATAAATTGGGGGAGAATTGGTACCTTTCAAATTCTCAGTCTTTAATTCATGAATATAGTATATTTTGTCTTTTATCTATGTCTTCCTTCTCTGCCTGATGTTTTATAGGTTTTTGATCTTGAGGCTTAACCAAAAATCTAATCTAAAATTTTTTTCATAAATTTTTTACTACATTCATTCCCAAGTACTTCTTTATGCTATTGTGAATGCTAGCTATTAGTTTTAATTTCATGTTCTGCTTGGTGTCCAGAATCAAATATTAATCAAGCAGCACTTTGTGTATGTGAACAATAGTCATGTCTTTGTGAGGGGCACTCAAAAGAATTTCAGCAACTCTCTTCCCCCATAAGCCCCAGGAGCAAGTTCCCACAGCCATCATAAGTAAGGATTGCTGCTACTACTAGGAGGAATGTAATGATGATGATAAAAAAATCTTTGATGTAACTATTTGAATTTTCCCGGTATTTTTGTAAAGAATAAATAAAAGACTCTTTAGCAAGATTTTCAGTATACAAACTGAGTGACAAATGGTGTGCTGGCAACACAAATGCCTCCTCAAGACAAATCCCATTCTTCCTTCCCCTCTTCCAACTACATCATATCCCTAAGTCACCTCATGTAAAAGTTCTAGAGCAGTGACTGCATCTGGAAATGTTTGTCACCTGAAGTATGAACATGTAGTATGAAAATCTTTTATCATCAATTTCCACCCCCTCAGATTACTTGAAAGTCACTCTATTGCCTTCTGGAATTCAGTGTCACAGCAAACAAGAGACCCTACCATTTCTCATCCATCGGATTAGTAAAGATATAAAAGTCTTAGCATACCAAGTATGGAAATTGAAAGCAGTGGTGGGAAAGTAAACAGGCACATCCACCTAGACAGCAGTTGACATCCTTGGTAAAGTTGAACATGGATGTGCTCTTCAGCCCACACTTCTGCTCCCAGGTGTACACCCTAGAGAATTTCTCATATGCATCGCTTCATCCTAACAATGAAAATAATTTACATTTGTCCATCAATAGGAAAATGAAGATATAAGTGGAAAATAATCATACAAACATTAAGCTGCCGTGCATATACATAGACTACAGCTACATCCATCTACAGGGAAAAAAATGTCACAAACATAATGTTGAGCAAATAAATTGCAGAAGATTACAACTAATATGATAATCACTTGTGCGAAGTTTAAGCACGTGCAAAACAATGCCTTATTTTGTTTAGGCATATATGCATCTTTAGTAAAAGTTTAAAGACATTCAAAAGTCAATCCTGTGCATCTCTAGAGAGTAGGGACAGGGATGCCACTGGATAAAAGAAGACGCATTTTTTTTAAGATTTATTTTATTTGTTTATGCATACAAGAGCTAGGGTATAGGCTGGGGGTAAGAGGACTCACCAGAGACAGAGTGGGGAGCAGAACAGGCAGATTGACTGTAACACACTGCTGAGGGGAGCAGCAGGCAAGACAGGAGAGGTCTGCTGTTCCATGTGGGAAGCTTCCTGACTGGGGATAGAGATGGAACTTGTGCTGCCATGACTGGTGGCTGGCAATAGCTTCACAGTGCTAGACTTAACCCCTTAAGCCCCCAGGAAGGCCTGGAAGACATATTGATTGAGTAGATATATTTTTATTTCTTAAGCTGGGAGGGAATTCACAGATTTTTTTTTAAATACTCATCTTTATTTAGGTTGAACCATGTGAAATTGCATACATTTGACTATCTTTACCTACAAAAAATGGCCAGTTCATGAAGTGTAACTTAACTTTTACCTGGGTATCAGGTTAAAGGAAGTATAAACCTCGCACATTGTGTGGTTCTGCTGTGACCACATGTGATAACAATAATATAAAATTGCTATTGACTTTCAGCTTTTAGATAAAACACAAAAGACACATGTTTACATAACAGAATATGAGTGTTCTCACTTTTAATGATGTAAAAATCCAAGTGGAAGAATTGCAAGATGGAAGGGGCTGGGAGAAGAGAAAAATGGTGGGAGGACAGGGCATTGAGCTTCACCTTGCACAATGGAGAGAGAGATCAGCAAAAGCTGGTGGAAATAGATGTTTCATTATATAACTTGAAACTACAAAGGAAATCCACAGAAGAAGTTTCAAAATAACTCAAAGCTTAAGAATAGGGAAAAAGGATGGGGCAAGTCAGCTAAATCCTTATCAATAGATAATGCCTTAAATTAAGTCAAAATAGGCCTCCCTGGTGGCGCAAGGAGTTAAGTCTCAGCACTATGAAGCTATCTGCTGCCACTGCAGCAAGTTCAATCCCCAGCCATGGAGATTCCCACATGGCATAGCAGACCTCTTCTGCCTCTCCCGCTGTTCCCCTCAGCAGTGTATTTCAGTCAATCCTCCTGTTCTGCTCCCCACTGTCTCTGCTGAATCCTCTCATCCAACCCCCCACCCCCATGCCTCTGGCCTACACCCCAGCTTTTGTATGCATAAATAAATAAATATTTTTTTAAAACGTCAAAATATACAAGTTGAGTATATTAGTTAATGACTTGGAGGAAACCACCAGCACAACTAAAATCACTAGGCATAAATGAGTGTCTCTGGAAAGCGGGACACGAGTAAGGAAAGGTGGGAGACTGCTTTGTGTACTCTGAGTTTTTAATTAACTGCATATGTTATTTTAATAACAATTTTAAAGGGGAATAGAGGGTATAGAAAAGGAATGCAATGTGACGTTGCCTGCCCCTGGCCCTCCTAACTTCCTTCCCTTCTCTGTTTTTCTCCGGAAATTGCTGTCTCTGAAGAGATATAAAATGTGGCCCTGTAGATGTTGGTGTGGAAGGGCAGTCAGAGGGCAGGGAACTGAAGTTCAGAGGATGGGTCCCTGTAAACAGAGAAACAAGAGACTATGGCTGTCAGCAGACAAAAGGTTTGAGAGGAGCCCTGGGTCACCAGCAGAACTGGGGGCCTCCCTCCCCTCCAGGTAGCAGTACGACAGGCTGTCACACATTTTTTGGGAGCTTAGCACTTACCCTCACCTACCCCTGAATGATTGATGACCTAGTTCAGTCTGTAGACCAGAAAATGTCTTCTGTATCATCTGCTTTCTGGGTGAACAGTTCCCACTTTGACTAATACAGGCCAAGCACTCTGCTTACTTATGCCTGTGAAGAAGGTACTGTCATTATCTCCACCTTACAGATGTGGAAACTGAGCTTCCATGAGATGACATATTTCCCATAGCTAGCAAGCATAGAGTCAGGATTTGACCATAGATCTGCTGGCTCAGAGCCTGAACTCTCCTTGCTCCTCTTTGCTGAAAACTGAGTCCTCCTGGATGGGTACTTCACTTACTCGCTCATTTTTCTGCAGGTCCGGGCCCTGGTAGCTGACTTTTCCATTGTCTTCTCCATCCTGCTGTTCTGTGGAATTGATGCCTGTTTTGGCCTGGAAACCCCCAAGCTGCACGTGCCCAGTGTCATCAAGGTTTGCTGCAGGCATTAGCTCTACCTCCCCACCCACCAGCTGCAGAGCCCTTCCCTTCCACACTGATCAAACTTACATCCCCTCTCAGCCAAGTGGCATGTGGGTTCTCTCTGCATGCTCCACCTTTCCTCACCCAGGGGACAGTCCTTTGCAACAGTGGGGTAGGGACATAGTCACATGAAATCCTGCTGTGCAGCCAGGAGGTAGGTGAGGTACTTGAATCCACACTGCAACCCAGCTGCAGCCCTTGGATTTCACAGATGCTCTATAGCTCCCTGGCCTGTGGGAGTCTACAAGTCGGGCCACGTGGGGTCTGCTGAAAATGATCCCTTAGAACAGTGATTCTGACAATTGTCCCCAGACAAGCACCGTATCATCCCTGGGAATTGGTTGGAATTGTGTATTCTCAGCCCTGCTCCAGACTATGGAATCAGAAACTGGGGTTGGGACCTAGTGGTCTGCATTTTAACAAGCCCATTGAGGGTTCTGGGGCAATCTCAAACTGGATTCTCAAGGGCCCATTTTTATCAAGTGCCTGAAGCAATGCAGTGAATTCAGGTGTGGTCAGCTAAGACTGCCAGTGGATGATGTTGAGTGTAAAGGAAGAGAGCAGGAGTGCCGGTCACTAACATGCACACATCCCCTTTGCTGGCACTGGGCTGAATACTGAATGCATCAGCTCATGTGATCCCCAAATCCCAATGGGTTGGATTTTATTATCTATCCAATCAATAGAGAAGCAAAATGACTTGCCCAAAACCATAAGGCCAGTAAGTGGTGAATCTGTTTGCTTGGTCTCTACTATTAAGAAAAGAGAGAATCACTACTTCAGAAATCCTCCATTAGCCCAGAGTTAGTGCCCTGCTACTGCACAGGAAGCACCAACCATCTAAACCGGGTTGGGAGGTACAGGTTCTAGAAGTGACCTTCCCTGCCTTTGAGGGTTTGACCTTCGGGATATTATTTCAGGATTCTCCTCAGTAGCTTAAACACATCTCATGAAACTCATGTTGGCCTTGATGATTAAATTATCTTTTTTTCTTAAATAAAAGATAAATTTCAGCTCAGTTCCTACATATATAATCCCTTCTCCATTCTCAATATGCAAGCCTGAATTGATGTTTGATGTCTTACAGACAATCCCACAATGTTCCCCAGACAGGTAGCTCAGAGGAGATGCAGACACATCTGGCACTGAGCCCATCAAATTCTTTATTCTTGACAATTGGGCCTCACTTTAGTATCTGAAAGCTGTCTCCCAACACCTTTTGACTCTTCACCTCCCTATTTCCCAGCCAACGCCAGGGTGGCTGCTACAAATGATCTCCTTAGTCTCACAGACACCATGCCCTGCCCATTTCTGTCTGCTTCTGTGGTCTCTTTACTCTAAAGTTGCAGGTGCCCTAATGCCTAAGGGAAAAGTTCTCCAAGTAGGGAATGGGGGGACAGGGAGCATGGGAGGGTTAGACTGGGACACAGGAGAGGGGAAAGGTCCTCTCCCTTTACTCCACTCAGCCCACTCGGCCTGACCGAGGCTGGTTCGTGGCCCCATTCGGAAAGAACCCATGGTGGGTGTACCTGGCCAGCATCCTGCCTGCCCTACTGGTGACCATCCTGATCTTCATGGACCAGCAGATCACGGCTGTCATAGTCAACCGGAAGGAGAACAAGTTGAGGGTAAGGCTGGTGCGAGGAGCATGTACTACCTCTTTCTTCCCACCAAGTCAGAGGCATGAAGGAGGGAGATAGAGCTCCCTTTAAATTTTTGGGCCATTTGTGAAGCAAAATATAAGTTCTGAAAACTAAAATTCTGGAAAGGAAGTGGGTAGAAATGTGACCTCCAGATTCGGAGAAGGCCAGCAGGGCCAGGGTGACTACTGAGTACCAGGACCCCCGAGGGTACAGTATCATTGCTTCTCCCAAAGTGACCTCCAACTCTGTGCCTCCTGCAATGAATTTGGAAATCTGAGCAGCTGCTCAAAGGAGAATGTGACCAGAACCATAAGGCAGAGGAGCATCCTTAGCTGTCCTGGTTCCTACAGCTCCCCTCCTCCTTCTGGGTCTGAGGAGATTCATGTTACCTTCTCCCCTTCACAATGTGGACCACTCTAAGCTTGATCTAGCTTCTTGCTGGGATCCCTTGTTGAGGAGCCACAGACATATTAATGGCCTCTGGTCAGAAGCCCCCTTCTCAAGGACCCAAATCCGGGACCTCTCCAAGCCTGAACACTACTCTCCTCCCTCACCCACATCTCCTCCCTGCCTGATCCTTTCAGACACCATGGCAACCAAAGCCACCTGTGGCATTTGTAATCACCTAGGATGATAGCCCCCCTGAGTGTACCCTTTAGAAGGCCAAGGGGAACCCTTCAATCTCTTCCACAAAATAGCCGCTTTGGGGAGATTTCTGACTTCCCCACAACCCACCAGTTTGTTAGGAACAGATTCCCTAGATAGCTTTTCCCTTCCCACCAACCCCTGCAGAAGGCTGCTGGCTACCATCTGGACCTGTTCTGGGTGGGCATCCTCATGGCCCTGTGCTCCTTCATGGGGCTCCCCTGGTACGTGGCCGCCACAGTCATCTCCATCGCCCACATCGACAGCCTCAAGATGGAGACAGAGACCAGCGCTCCTGGGGAGCAACCCCAGTTCCTGGGAGTCAGGTAAGTGGGGGCCTGGGCCTGGGGGTTACCCTGAGCAGGGTTTTGGTGGCAGGGGTGGGGGTGGGTGGGTGGGTGGGGAGTGTCTCTGTTCTGTCAGCCCAAGAAGCACAGGGGCAGGAGTGAGATTCCTGAGGCAGGGGGAGGGTGACAGAAATTCAGTTCCACATGGTGCTTTTCCTTCCTAGGCCCCAAGCCGTACACACCAATCCCTAGACACACTCCCCTGCACAGGCCACATAGGAGCCCCACAGGCCCCTCTGACCTGTTCTTTTGTCTCTTCAAAACCCCCTGCTCCCTCTGTCTCCCAGAGCCCTCCTGTGGGCTCAGCTCTTGGTTAATTGCTATTCCTTTAGAACTACCCAAGTCTTCTCTTATTCTCTGGGCTGCTGTCCAGGACCTGCCAGTTCTGTTCCTTTGCTGGCCAATCCTCTCGTGCCCCATGTCAGGTTTGGGAAGCACATCTTCCAGTTCTTAGGACCTCTAGGGGGAGCCACGGCAGACTTTGGCATTCTTATGCATGGCTAGCCAAAGAGCTTCTCCTCACTGCTGGACACCTGGGTGGTCCAGTCTGCTCCGAGCAAGATTTCTCTGGTCAGGGCAGATCATCTCAAGGACCCCTCGCCCCAGCTAGCTGGTCTGAACAATCTGCCACCAAGATCAGGCTCCCACCTGGGTTGTACCTGTGTTTGACTCAGGTAAACATGTCTGCTCTGCCAGCAGCCAGGCCCTAACTCCTCACTAGTCATGTCTCACAAACAGGCTCTTATAACCAAAAGCAAGGATAATAAGCACTTTCCATCCCACTCCATCCTCCAAGATACGTGCTATTATTTCCATTCCACTGAAACTGAAGACAGGGCCTTAACCTGATGCCACACAGCCAGTAAGTGGTTCATCCAAAGTCAGTCCAGCTTGAATCCCCTGCTATTAGCCACTACAATTGGACGACATCCTGAATGCTCCCCCAACTGTCCTCGCCTAGTCAGGTCTCCCTTTCTTCCCATGTGTGGGTCAGCTAGACATCAACAACAGGTTTATTGTCCATAGTGGGACAGCAAGATCAGGGCCCTGGACTCAACCTTCAGGTGCCCATGAAGGACTGGAGGGCGGGAATGGTCACGGAGCATCTTGCAGTCCACCCTGACCTTGGCCTCTTCTCTGCCAGGGAACAGAGAGTGACTGGCACCATTGTCTTCATCCTTACGGGGATCTCCGTCTTCCTGGCTCCCATCCTGAAGGTGAGGCTCCGTACCCTCCCTAGGGCCCCATCCACCTGAGAGAGCACTAACTTGATGCCTCAGACCTGGGGAGAGAGTCCCCACATGGTCCCTAAAAAAGGAAAGATCCCATTGGACCAAAGTGGTATTTCACTGTCATCACCACTGTTTTCTATAATACTGCAGAATAATATTTATTATCAACACCAGACAATCTTAACTGTTCTTTCCAGTCCCTCCCAGGGCTCACCCTCACCGTTCTGGAGGACACCCTTCCCTCAGAAAGTTCTGTCAAGATCAAGAGCTTTCCAAGCTTGTTGTGTTCCCACATTGTGGTTTATGGCTCACTCTAGAGACACTGCTCACACATTTTCTGAAGCTTAGAACATGCAGGAGGAGGTTTGCTGGCTGTTCTAGGCAGCCTGTTTTCTCTTGTCTGTCTTGCATGTCTTGAGTACATAAGTGATTTTTTCCCCCACAGTTTAAAGCTCCTATTGCTCATGCCCCCAGGCCACCTGGAAGAGTGGGAGCATGTTCAGCTCATGTGTCCCCCAGACTGGTTTCTTTCTGCTCAGGTTTTTCTCTCTCCATTCCATCCACTCATCTGTTGTATTAGTCTGCTCAGGCTGCCCTTACAAAATACCACAGATCAGATGGCCAAAGCAACACAGTTCTGGAAGCTGGAAGTCCATGATCATAATGTCTGCAGGCTTGGTTTGTCCTAAGGTTTCTCTCCTTGGCTTGCTGATGGCCACTTTCTGCTTGTGTCCTCACATGGTCTTTCCTCTGTATGCATTTGTCAGTGTCCTGGCCCCCTCTCTTATAAGAACACCATAAGGCTGAGTCTACCCACACGGTCTCTTTTACCTTAATTACCTCTTTAAAGACCCTATCTCTGAATTCAGTCATATTCTAAGGTACTGGCTGGGGTTAGGATTTCATCACATGAATTGGGAGGGGAACTATAAAATTTAGCCCATAATACCTATCCATAGCCCTTTCCCTTTAAAAAAAATTATTTTTATTTATTTATGCATAGAAGAAATGGGGTGTAGGCCAAGGCTGCGGGTACGGGGAAGGGGAGTGAAAGGATTTACCAGAGACAGAGTGGGGAGCAGAACAGGTGGATCTACTGAAATACACTGCTGAGGGGAGAAGCGGGCAAGACAGGAGAGGTCTGCTACACCATGTGGGTTAGCTCCCTGGCTGGGGATCAAACTCATGCTACAGTGGCTGCCAATAGCTTGATAGTACTTGAGACTAACTCCTGAGAATGGCTCTTTTCCTTAATCAATGTTTATAAAAGACACTCTCCTTTCTTGAATTAAACTTACTTGCAGTTGCCCCAATTTTTTGCAGATGTTTCCTGGATGTGGGCAGGCATTTTATTTAAAGGGCCAAGGAATATTTATATTTGTGGAGAGGGATCCAAAGAACCACTGTGCTTATCACTCAGAAATCTGTTTAACAGGGAAACATCTGCATAAAGAAGCTCAAATCTAAGAACATCCTACTTTATGGGCTAAAAGTTCCCATATACATTTTGCAGATGGCAGATGCAGGGACATGTGAGAGAGGTGGACCTTGGGCAACCCAGACATGCTGCCCCAGCTATTGTGTATGTTCAGAGATTTAGTCATTTCACACCAGCCCTTATTCATATTTGAATAGAACATAAAACAGTCAGAAAATTCAGTACAGTTTCCCTCTCTGGTTTTGTTTCATTTATATTGTGACCAGTTATCTTATGGACACATTTATTAGATATAAATTTTCTCTGCTTTTACACTCACAGGTTTGATTTATTGGATTTGAGTACATTTGGTTTTACACAAATATTGTCTATCTTCTCAATGTAGTTTGTATGCCCACAGAGTATAGTTCTGTGCATAAGATTTGACACGGCCAAAACCTTTAGTGGTCTAAATGATGTATAGTCACATTGCTTATTCTTGAATGATTTGTTAAATATTTAACATTAAATATTTTAAATAATGGAAACGCCTTTCTGTTGTAATTCTTGACTCAAGTGTTATAACTCTTCCATGGTGTGGACTATTTTTTTTGCATTAATTTATACATCTTCTAAAAATAAGTGGACTCCTCTATAAAGAGGGTAAGATGCCAGGTGTGGGGAATGTTAAGTGCTGCTCTGGCCGTCATGGACATTTCATGGGCCACATCCTCCAGATGACCTGACGTTGTCTTTGTATTCAGTCACAATAGGATTTAAAAAATCTGCCTGTCTGCTCTTGTTCTTTCACAATAAGCATAGAAAAATGTAATCTTTTAAACCACCAATTAATCTATTTGTTAAATTTAATAGCTGAGAAGACCTGTTTAGATTTCTATTGATCATAATATTTAGGACCTCTGATTTGATTGTATAGACTTTCAAAATTATTAAGTGATTAAAGCATTCTCACTAACTGATATCAGGACTAAATAATAGATTTTAGGTTAAAGAAAATATATTTGGTATAAACAGTTTAAGAAAAATAAAACTTAGTCCAGATTTAAGGTCCTAGATTTAGCCCCAGTTTTTATTTCTGTCAAAAAGGAAAATGACAGGCCCAGAATGAAGAGTCTTGCACTCAACCCACCAAGACTTAATACCTAACCTTAATACCTAACTCTTCCACACCTTGGAAGAGTTACAACATTTGAGACAAGAATTACAACAGAAAGGAGTTTCCATTATTTATTATTTAAGTCTTACCCAGCAATCAGTATGGAAATTACTGGTCAGCACCAGAGGCAAACTTTTCCATTCCCCAAACGAAGATGATATAAATAATTTGCTACATAGACTTTTTCCTTTCCCCAGGAATTTTTCTGCTCCCCATAGGTAGGTTACCTAAGACTGAAATAATGCCCTCTTCCTTATCTTGCCCTCTTTTTGCCTATAAAACCTTATGTTTTGTGCTCTTTGAAGCATATTTCTGCTTGCTAGGTGGGATGTTGCCTGATTTATAAATCATTTCATAAAGCCAATTAGATCTTTAAAATCAGTTGAATTTTTGTTATTTAACATTTCCAATCAAGAAACTTTTTCATAAAGCTCGTTTAATTAACTTTTTCCGCTCTAAATTTGTCAATGCCTGTCAAGTTAGTCAAAGCTGAATGTAGACTCACAGAGAACTTGCATTGGAGAGATGTCTATCCAAAACCAGAGTTTAGTTTGAATCTTTTTTGATTATGTAGCAATCAGAGAAGGCCCTCTTGTGTTGCAGATTTTAGAAGGTACAAGCTGCATTCCAGTACTTGGTGGTTTCACTTTTATTAATAATTCTATATAATGTTTTAACTATAGCTGTTTTGTACAGGTTTCTTCAGAGGTTCTGTTCTAGATTTTCTCAATTTTTTAAATCAAATTTTGTTGATTTATCGTTCATTTACAAAGCTATATAATTTCAGGAGTACAGCTTCACACCTTATTAGGTGTATATGCTTCATTCACGCATACCAAAGTTGAGATTTAATATGTACACAAATCACTTGGAAATGTTGTTAATTGAAGATACTACTCAGTAGGTCTGGGTGGGACCCATAATTCTGCATGTTTAATTAACTCACAGGTGCTACCAATGATGTTGGCCATGGAATCACACTTTGAGCAACAAGGAACAAAATCAGTCTTTCACCATCTGTTCTTTTCTCTCTCCCCCTCCCTTCTTTTGCTCCCTCTTCTCTTTCCCCCTCCCTTTTACTCCCAAACTCTATCAATGAGTGGCTATATTAACAATGGACAGTGATATTTATTGTTAGAGGATCGGTGAAAATCTCCTGTCCTTCCATCACCAACTTGCAAATCTTTGGTTATCTTGCCAAGGATATCTTGCCAAATGAGGGAGGGCGCTGGGGGGTAAATGACGTGTATACTCAGTTCTGCAGATTAAACTGAAGTTTTGTTTTTTTGCTCACACCTTACCATGGCTCTTCAGGACTACAGATTTCTGCATTCTGCTTCAGAGGAACTCCTGACTATGTCAGAAGCTCCTCCTCTGGGTCCCATGTTGTTCTCATAGTCTCAGCCTCCAATCACATAGGAAGGCTGTGGTGCCCTTGTTTCTGGCACTGTGAGCAAGTTGACTACTCAAACTCACAGTATAAAGCTGATGCTAGAGGCACCTTTTGCCACTTTACTGTGTCATTAATATTTTAAAAAGGGCATTTCCTTGAGGATCCGGGGAGAATTCATGTCGATGAGAATTATAGATCACAGCCCATCACTGGTCATACTGTGATATCATAGGCCTTTGGGATTTGCTGAGAAAACTGCTTGAGCCTGCAAATGACAGAACTGGAGACAATTTCCTAGGCTTGATAATGAGGAGAGCTGATTATCAGTCACTGAAAACTATTGATGCCTAAGGCTTAGCCTGAATTCTCCCTTGTAATGTGGTTTTTATAGCCATTAGGGCAAAAGGGAATCTATAAGCCATCTTAAATCTGGTATTGCAGATTAGAGCTAAATCTTCTAAGGTTTTATTTCTCCCTCAATTGTTCCTATAATTTGAGGATGATTTCGATAGAGCTTTCCATTGAAATTTTACCTTGTTTCATAATTAGGCAAAAATCTCATAGGTTGGATACAAATGGAATGATACAATGGCTCCATATTTCTTTCCTAGTTCTTTTTTTTTTAAAGATTTATTTATTTTTGCTTACAAGCTGGGTTGCAGGCCAGAGGTGTGGGGTGGTGAAAGGGTTCACAGAGACAGAGTGGGGAGCAGAACAGGCAGATCGACCGAAATACACTGCTGAGTGAAGCAGCGGGTGAGGCTAGAGAGGTCTGCTGTGCCATGTGGGAATCTCCCCAGCTGGGCATCGAACTTGACTCGCACAGCAGCCACCGCTCACAGCTCCACAGTGCTACGCTTAACCAGTTGTGCCACCAGGGAGGCCCTTCTTTCCTTGTTCTAATGTCTTGGTTGGGTCTTCAGCATATGGGATCAAGTCATGCTTTGTGTTACAGTGTGAACACAGTCTTATTTATTTATTTATTTATTTATTTATTGTTTAGAGAAATAAAAAGTTTATTAGAGAGAAAAGGGACAGAAATAAAGT
This sequence comes from Scalopus aquaticus, assembly GCA_004024925.1. Taxonomy (NCBI): domain Eukaryota; kingdom Metazoa; phylum Chordata; class Mammalia; order Eulipotyphla; family Talpidae; genus Scalopus; species Scalopus aquaticus. The sequence continues at coordinate 53,207 of PVIJ01008631.1, forward strand.
ACGACTCCCAGGCTGGTGGAACCAGGCCAGGGAGGGGCAAGGAAGCCCCAGTCTAATTTATTTTAAAAGAGAAGTTATTAATTTGCTATAATTTATTAGCATTCTTAAATGGTGTCTAAGAGTTGAACACAGTGGTTTGTGTTCTCCAAGTATTCCAAAGGACAAGCCTGCCTGGCAGCAAGGTAGAGCATCCTTGCTTGTAGTGGAGAGCCACAGGTGCAGATAAAGGGAAGGATGAAAGAAACAGCAACAGTTTAGGGAGACAATGGAGAAATATTTTACAAAGCCTTCTAAAGAGTCATAACGATGAATGTGGAACAGAATGAATGCTGTGATCCCATTGTTGAAAAAGCAAGCAAATGTCAGGTGATGTTTGGAAATATTAACCATTTGTGGTTAGTTGGTTATTCATGGTGGTTAACTTACACACTTGTTTTGTTTTTTTTAATCTGACTGTGACGCATGATTTCTATAAATCAGCAGGTACTCCCTGTTGATATAGGTCAGCTTACTAAAGGTGTCTGAGCAATACTGCTTGGGAGGACCCTCAGTTGGGGCTGGGGGTGGGAAGAGGCTAACAGGAATAAGCAGGAGTCTTTCTATATATCTTACCCATGTTCCAAAAGGTGTGTGTCTAGGGGCCTCCCTGGTGGCGCAGGGGTTAAAGTCTCAGTGCTATCAAGCTACTGCCAGCCACTGCAGTATGAGTTCGATCCCTGGCCAGGAGCTAACCCACATAGTGCAGCAGACCTCTCCTGTCTTGCCCGCTGCTCCCCTCAGCAGTGTGTTTCAGTAGATCTGTCCACTCTGTCTCTGGTGAATCCTCTTATCCCCCACACCTCTGGCCTACACCCTAGTTCTTCCATGCATAAATAAATAAAAATAAGCCTTTTTTAAAAAACAAACAAACAAAAGGTGTCTCTAGTCAAACCACATTTCTAAAGGGCCAAAGAGAGGCCAGACTGGGAGAACAGCTTCATGCTGGCATAGCCATCTGGCTATGGAAGGGGGCAGGAAAGCCGCAGTGACTCTCATCTTCCATCCCATTAAACTCTGGTTCCCAGATCTGCTCTTGGATCCTCAGTTCCTCCAGCCATCCAGCTCCTTCACTGCTTGAAGAAAGCTGAGGCAGGCTGGGCTGACTGCCTTTGTGGTTTGGCAGACACATCACAAAGAACAGGGTGGCTGACAGCCTACCACAGCTCCCCACCTTTCTCTCATTTCAGTACATACCCCTGCCAGTACTGTATGGTGTCTTTCTCTACATGGGTGTGGCCTCGCTAAATGGCATCCAGGTAAGGCTGTAAGGCTCTCCCCTCTCCAGGCTGCCCTGACAGCACTGTGGTTCATGTCAACAGGTCTGGGTTCATGTCACCAAAACCCAAGTGCCTGCTTTCCCAGTTCAGTGAAATGAGAATAGTAATAGTGATATGACTGTTTACTGTGTGTTAAGTAAAATAGCTCTACCAGGCACTTTATAGGTGTTACATAAGTTAATCTGTGTAAGTAAATACCCATTTTACAGATGAGGAAACTGAGGCTCTGAATTAAAAACTTAGATTGGGCTGACTCCAATAAGCATGTCCCTATAGCTCTCTAACTCCTCTAGCCGAAAGAAGCATTTTTGTTTGTTTTGTTGTTTACTTACCACAATACAACATGATGTCTTGGATATTGCAATTACTTTGCCTTTGCCTTGAATGTTGACAATATTCATCTGCAGCCAGCTGCAGGCCTGTACCCCTCACCCAGGGCTCAGGTCTCCTGCCCTAAGATCTTGCTGTACATCCTCCTAGACACCTCCAGTCCCCCTTCTGTGCATCCTTAAGTCATAGCCAGGGTTTCCCTTTAATGAGACCCCACCACATCATCCCTTCCCCCAGTCCCAAGCCCCCAGCAGAGTCACCCATGTCCTAATCGTCTGGTTGCTGTCCTTACTAGTTCTGTGCTGTCCTTACTAGTTCTGGGAACGCTGCAAACTCTTTCTGATGCCTGCCAAGCACCAGCCGGATCATGCCTTCCTCCGACATGTGCCCCTTCGCCGGATCCACCTCTTCACCCTGGTGCAGATACTCTGCCTGGCGGTACTCTGGATCCTCAAATCCACGATGGCTGCCATCATCTTCCCAGTCATGGTAAGGGGGACCAGGCTTCCTCCTCCTACTGGGATGGATTCATCCTGGGCAGATATCCATGAGAAGCCCACCTCACCTTCTCACCGATAGCCTGATTCTCTCTGGGCCACAGAGGCAGGCACAGAACAGATTTGTGAGTCTAGCCAAATGGAACAGGAAAGATGGAGAGGAGGGAGCTGGAAAGTCTGGGCTGTGGCGGGGGTGGGGGTGGGTGTAAGTTTGAAGTTATTTCAAAATAAAAAGTGAAAAGAAGCTGACAACTTGTTGTATCAGGCCCCTAGAGGGAACTGGTCGTGAGGCCCTTCTGTTTGGAGCAAGCCCTGGATGGACCCAAAGCTTCCAGGTGCCGGATGAGCAGCCAGAGTGAGGTAGAGCTTGACATGTGTGCTCCTGGGAGGCTCCAAGCTAAGGATTCTCGATCCTGGATGCTCACTAGAGCCACTTGGGAACTTCTTAAAGCTGTGTGTGTGTGGCCCCACCCCAAATCAGAAACTGTTGGGGAACTCCAGGCATTGGTATTTGTGGTAAGGAAAATGGGTACTCCCCCAAACTGCCCTCCTGGGGTTCAGAGGTGATGAGAAAAGATAATGGTAGTAACAATGAGCAGGTAGGGAATGCTCTTTCATTTTAGCACACACAAGCTCTAAAGGACTACAACTCCATTGTACAGGTGAGGAAGCCGAGACTCAGAAAGCAGTTATAAGTGACCCGAGTGACACAACCAGGAATCTGTATCCTCCCCCACTCATTTTTTTAAGTTTGCATGTGGTAAAATTCACTCTGTGGGAGTTTTGACAAATGCAGTGTAGTGATTCTACCATCCGAGTCCTGAAACAAAAGATTCCACTATCCCTAAAATTCCCTCATGCTGTCCCTATGTAGAGAGTGCTTCTCCTTAGCCCTCTCCCTAGCAACCACTAATTTGTTTTCAGAGCCAGGATTTTAAAAAACCAGTCTGTTCGACTCCTGAGTCTACTTGCTCCCAAGAAGTGGGGCGAGCAAATCCGGCTGGATGAATCTCTACTTCATTTAATGGTCAGTTCTTGGTGAAAGGACTATACTTACAACTAGCCACCCTGAGTTCATTGGGTTTATTGAGAAGTCAGTGTTTAATCTTCCCCAAAGAGCATGTTTTCCCTGTGTTTATCCTGAACACCAAGCACTCTAGACTTTTTTTTTTTAGCTTTAATAGACAGATTGGCAGCTCTCAGAAATGAGGGCACAGAGACCGTGGACCTCAAAGAGTGATCCCTAAGCCAGCAGCAGCAACATCTCCTGGAAAACTTTGTTAGAGATGCAAATTCTCAGGCTGCACTCCAGACCTCTGAATCAGAAACTCTGGAGAGGCACTCAGTGGTATGTGTATTAACACGCCCTCCAGGTGATTTGTGATGCAAGTTCAAGTTTGAGACCCACTCATTTAAAGAACTAGCTCCCTGGCCCTTGCCTCTACCGTGGCTCCCCACCTCAACTGTCACAAGCTGTCACTGGAGTCACCGGTTGGCAATATCACTCAACTGAGGAGAGTCAGATGAGAAGAACCAAGATGGGGGTTAGTTGGTAATGGTTTAGGGAGCTTTGAGGTGGCTCCACAGACAAGTTCCTGAATACAAGTGACAGAAAAAACTGTGCCCAAATATGTAACACAGCCCATGCCTTTCTCTGACTCCCATCACAGATCCTGGGCCTCATCATTGTCCGCAGGCTTCTGGACCTTGTCTTCTCCCAGCATGATCTGGCCTGGATCGACAACATCCTCCCAGAGAAGGAGAAAAAGGAGACAGATAAAAAGAAGAAAGGAAGGAAAGGGGCACAGGAGGACAGTGATGAGGAGGTGGGGAGAATATGAGACCTGGGACTAGGGGAGAGATTAAGCCTTGACCTCCCCCCACTTCTCCAGGGCCAGGGACGGGGTGGCTTCTCAGGTGGCCGGCCCTGGGTTGGGCCCTCGATCTCCTTCTTTCCAATTCTGTGGGCTCTCAGAGTCATAATCAACAGCAGTGCAGGTTACTGATGGAACCTGCTCCATCATGGAGATGATGTGGACTGACTTCCGCAGAATGGAGCAGACCTCAGAGGAAGGGCTTTTTAGCTCAGCAGTAAACCAGACTCCTGGACATGTCAGAAGACTGGGGAGTTTTGCTTGGTCCTTCCCTCAGGGTTTTGGGGAGGAAGGAGGGGAGAGAGGCATGTTTTTACACTGAAAAGAGAGTGGCTATCTTTCCCAGATGCCTGGGGGCCACCTGAATGCCCCATCTACCCCTCTTTCGGCATGCTTCTCCCACACCACCCCCAAATACTCAGGGAGTCAACAGAGTAGAAGTCAGTCCAGAACTTACAGTAAATAACACAAGATTGGGTAGAAAGATTGCCTAGCTCAAGTGTTTTTTACAGATGATGAAACTGCCCCCACAAGAAAAGTGATGCATCCAAGATGGACACATAGCCGTGTCTAAGAGGGAACTAAGAAAACCTTTGCTGATTCTGATCGTGTTCAATACACTAAACTGCCTGGGTCATCACCTGACACACCTGACTCCCATTCTTCTAATTTGACCTGAACCCACATCCCTACATCCACCTTCATCTAGTAATCTTGCCTTTTGCAGATCAAAGCTGTTTTTAAGCAAATCGTTGCTGATTTATTGGTGATAATTAAGTCATCTTCTGTTGGTAGCCATAGACCAAAATCCCCCTGGCCCCAATCACTGTCCTCTTCCAGCGGGAGAAAAGATCCATAATCCATTCTCATGTATGTCATAGGTAATTCGCCACGGTAAGTCCTGATTACCGAGAAACTGAAAATTTAAGTGCTTTTAAAAGACAAGTTATTGTTTTATTGACTCATTCAATAAAAAAAAAATTTCAATGGCTACCACATGCCAGAAACTATTTCAGGCTGGGGGAAAACATCTCTGGATTATGAGACAGCCAGTGGAAAAACAGGACTGAACTTACATGGGTTCATTTCATGTCTTTACCCAATTGTGTGAGGTTCATTCCCAGGACGGGTTACCATGACAGTTGAAGTTGTTCTGATTAGTAACACTCGTGGAAGAGGGCTGCCCCTCAATGGACCCTACCATATTTCCAGCACCCCGAAGTGTTCAGTCTGAATGTGGAGAGGATGGTGGTTTACACTGTGGATGCACGTAATTTCCATCTTGGCAAGAAAGCCAAAGCTGTTATATTGGTCGTGTTCATCAGTTTTTCCCACTGTTTCTCTCCAGCCCCAGTTCCCTCCTCCCTCAGTTATAAAGATTCCCATGGAGGGTGTCCAGTCTGATCCCCAAAATGGTATCCACTGCATTGCCAGTAAGTAAAACACGTGGTATCTCTCCCTTTCTACTTACCTCCACCTTTTGCTGGAGGAACTTTCATCTTTAACTCAATGGTCTTTAAATCTAAGGGACTTATTTGCTAAGGACTCCTATGCTAAGCAGAGTTTGAAGAGAACTGGGCCATGAGGATGGGGACTCCAACCAGATGAAAATCCCAAATCAAGCTTCACTTTAGTTCAGGAAAAGCCCTGCATTCCTTTTTCCTTGGTGCCATGTGAATCCCGGTGGCACCGCCTGGCCCTCTCCTGCACGCTTTCAGACCGCGTTGATCCAAACATGACTCCCGAGACTCTCAAGCTTCTCAGTGGATGCTGAAATGACTTGTTGAAAGGTCAAATCCAAGTTGAATTGTCCCTTTTAGAGAAACAGGCAGTGTCACATTTTGACTGTACATTACAAGTAAAGGTACCAGTGGCTGGGCTGATTCTGTGATTCTCACGCCTCTTCCGCCTCCTGAAAGGAAGTCTCCCTGGGAGGGGCCAGGCATTTATTAGAGCCGGGTCTCAGCTCCCTACTGGGAAGTCATCCAGACAAACCTGTCCTGTTAGTGAAAAATCCCAACCCTGGTGCTCCTAATAAAGGGCTTGTCACTTTTCTCAAAGACCCAGACTAAGAATGCCGCCAACCCCTCAGAACCCCTGAGGTCTTCCCATCACTCCCCATCATAGGTAACTCTTCAATTTTTGAGTTTCTCACCCTTCATCCCCCTTCCCATCTATCCATCCATCACCCTTGCTTACTGTTTCCTAGCCCTCCCCATGCGTCACATCCACCTAGCCTGGCTAAGAACTCTTTGGGTGAAGGACTAACGGAGCCAGAAGCCACCCAGCCCTGAGGCCCATCCACTGCTTCTGTGTGGTGATGGTCATGAGGTTAGAGGATAGAAGTGGGTGAGGAAAGCACTGGATAAATAGGATGTTCTCAAACCTGCCCCACATCTGACATTTTAATTTTCCTGCCAGGAAAAAGATCTTCCAGTTGGAGTTACTCCCTCTGATTCTTCCTTCAGTGACTCAGAACTGAATCGAAGGTAATGGCCATGAGGTAGATTTCTTGAGGCTAAATTAATGAGAGGCTAAGCAATGGCCAGAGAGGCCAGGCTAGACAGTGACTCAGTAAAAGGCCTTTGCTAGTCTACCACAGGAGACAAAGGCAAGCAGACCTGATTATTGTGTGTGAAGTAATATAGCTCTCACTGGCATAACACAATTACATAATATATAAGGATATTCAACTTTAGAAAAGGAAATTATTAAAAAACATTAGGTAGACTAAAAATTTGACTGTATGTCAAAAAAAATTAGACATGATTTGAGTATACATTATTGAAAGCCAGGATAAATGATCTAAGGATCAAAACAGCAGGTACTCTAATACTCTGTGGAATCAAATGACAGCATGGTTAGTTAGTAAAGAGAAGAAAGGGTATTGAGGAAAGTTGATTATTATCAAAAGATGAAGTGGAGATCAAAAGTCAAGAAAGGATTCAAGGCCATTTCCAGGAGCCCCCATGCCAACAATGTGACCCCTTGGTATTCTTATGAGAAGCCACTGTGGAAAGTGGGACTATTTGATGATTAAAAGCAAGGGGTGGGGGGAGCGGAAAAGCTGAAAGAAAGAATTCAGAGGCAAAGACCGCCTCAGTAATGACTAGGGAAGATGACAGGAGCTGTCCCACTCCTATGCTGTGCTCTACACGGGGCAGGAATCACTGTACTACATCAGACATGTGAAAAAGCACAGCCTAGTCCAACAAAGGGAGATGAACCTCCATATTAGATGGCACCCATCCAAGAGATTTTAAGAATGGGATTATCTGAGTTAAAAGTGAAAGCTGTTATCAGTCCCTGGATGAGAGAAGAGGGACTTAGCACCAGTACAGCCTCCCTAAGCAGTGGGCTCAAGGCCACACTAGCCCAGGAGTGTCAATGTGCAAATTATGTCTCTGCCTGCCTTCTTGGCTCACCTCCCCACTCAGGGTTCCCATGCCCTTAGTGCCACTGGCCTTAAGCTATAAATATGTTAGGGAAGAAGCAGTCTGTCTATCCTTATTTTCATTTCAAAATAGCCTACACTAAATTCAGTTTCTTAACTGCCCCGATTTCAGACCGTGAATTTGGACCACGATAGGATGTTTCCAAAAGTCTGTTAAATTACACAAAGCAGGGCCTCCCTGGTAGTGTAAGGGGTTAAGTCTCAGCTCTGTGAAGCTATCCACAGCCACTGGAGCACAAGTTCAATGCCTGGCTAGGGAGCTTCCCACATGGTACAGCGGACCTCTCCTATCTCTCCCGCTGCTCCCCTCAGCAGTATATTTCAGATCTACCTGTTCTACTCCCTACTCTGTCTCTGGTGAATCCTCTCACCACCCCACACCTACACCCCAGTTCTTGTATGCAAAAATAAATAAATATTTTTTTAAAATTACACAAAGAGTTAAGGTCAGAAATGCAGATAATTAACTGGCTATGATACCTTCTACCTTACACCTGTGTTTTATCACTCTAAAAGCAGGTAAAATCAAAGACCAAATAACAGGAATTCATTTCAGTGAAGAAAATGGCTCGGCAATATGATACAGTTAAACAAATGTTAAGCATCCATATTTTCCAAGCTTAAACCTTAATCCCAGGGATATAGAAAGACAGGCCTGTGAACCAAGACACAATGGGCACACACACAGAAGGCTAAGTGGTTTAAGGGAGGAATTGTCTTATCTGGAGAGTCTAGAAAGAATCAAGAGCCTGCCAGATGTAAAAGAGAAAGGCATTTAAGGCAATAGGAATAGGCGTGAAACAGCATTTGAAAACACAGGGCAAAGAATACCTGGATGGATGAGGCAGTCAAACTAGGAGACAGGAATGCCAGCATAGAGCCTTTGTCCTGCCATGCTAAGGAGTTGGGATTCTATTGTGTGAACAGTGGGGAACCACCTCAGATCTGTGATGCAGTTTACTCTGGCAACAACCTGAATAGGTTGAAACAAGGTGAGACCAGTTAAATGCAATAGCTGACAGCCAAGCAGATTGGGTACTGCTAGTTCCAGCGATGAGAGCTCAGAAGCAAAGAGAACTTTTTGCACTAAAGACTTGCCCTGGGTGTTAGCATTAAAGACATGAGTACTAATCATTCTTCCCTCCTTTTTCTTGTTCAGCATCACGTTGCACTTCAAAGTTTCCTGTCCAGCTTCACTGGCTTTCAGCTATTCACAGAGCCCAGTGTTCATGGTGCCACAGGTGAAGATAGAGATGGAGTCAGACTGTGGCTTCACAGACATGGACAGATATGGAAGAGAAGTTGACGGTGAGACCACCCTCTAGGAGGAAGCTTCCCCCCCCCGGGGCACAAATAGAGGAGAAAGTTCAGTCTTCACTATGAGTCTGGGCCAAAACCCTTACCTTTTCTGAGCCTGCTTCCATATTTACGAGAGGGAGTCATCATAATTTAATAGAAAACTGGAGATCTGTCCATGAAAAGCATTACTTACCTGTAAAATTCCCTTCCCTTTGTAGTTATGAAAATAATCACAGCTAAATGTGATACCCTATTTTCTGAAATGAAAAAATGCTTGTTTCCCAAAGCTAAAACTATGAGGAAAAAGCCAATTTCTATTTAAAATATCACATTTTAAAAAATTTAAAGTATCTAGACAGTCAAGAAAGCTATTAAAATACACGTACTTCAAGAGACACAGCTTGGAGAATTTGTTTTGTATTTCACATATTAAGAAATGCTGTAAAGGTCCTATCTTTTCTATCTCTTTAGTTTTCTAAGGGTCATATGAAACGTTCAAACCATTGTGGGCCTTGCCCCAGCAGAAGTGTGTCTGTAGCTTTCTCAGATTGAAAAAGTTCCAAAAGGCTGTTAATGAAACAACAAACATATCTGGGTGGGTAAATATTTCTAATATTTCTGAAATAATTCTTATTAAAGTGAAATTTCAAACCACATATTAAATCAACAAAATGACCCTTTAAGTTGATACCTATGGTTTTTCATGCCCAGGATCAAATTTCCTTATGCACTTGGGTAAGTCCTTCCTGCAAATTTTCAATGGCCTGATTTCCAAAGCAAACACCCACTCACATGCACACTGCAGATCAGGTGGAGTTAATGTCAAATTTTGGATGATTTGAACTTTGAAACACTAGTCAGGCTAGTACATTAAAGGAAATGATTGGAAGCAAGTTGGGTATATAAACACCTGTTAATAATGAAGCAAACCCTTTCTTCATGAAACCTAAGATCAGCCTTTTACTATTTAACCCACATTTAATGAACACCGTGTTTATTTAATGCCTACCACGCGCCTGTGAGCCACTATGCATTTGACGTTTACCTTCTTCAAAGCACAGTGGTTGGGATCTTGATGAAATCACTATGGTTAGGATTACTACACTTACCCAAATTTGACAAAAGCAGGTGCTTTTTCTTTGTTCCTTTCTAGTTTTTAAAGATAAATGACTCCAGATCATTAATATTTTAAATTACCAGAGCAGTTAGCCGCCTATGGAGTCCCCAGAGCTGGTGCAGTGCAGTCTGTAGAAAGCGCTCAATAAATGTTTATTAAATTAAATCTCAGAGCTCCTTTCAAAGGGATACTGCCAAGAGTAAAGTTCTAAACTTCTACCATGTCTACTGAAAAAGCAGAATTACTTAGCTACTCACCAATCCAGAACCACCCCCCAAGCTTAAGCACAAATTTTTAATCCTCATCTGCAGCAATCTTGGGAGAGAAAACTATCTACCCTGAACGTTTCAGTATTAAAACCTGGCTGATTTCCAATAGCAATAGACAGGATCCTAAATTAAATTGTAGAAATGTCATGAATTCAGGAATAAGTGTGCTTGATTAATCAAACAAACTGGAAAACCACAATGTTAATTTTTAGTTGTTTTGTAAATTGATCACTGTAATTTTCAACTTATGTCATTTGAATTGTGTATATACAGGAACATTTTAATTTCAGTAGCTTTTAACATGTTGATATGTTACTTCTCCATGCAGTAAATCAGTACTTTTTCCCACATGTAACTACAATTCAATAAAACTGAATCCTGTCTGCTCATCTTGCTCCATGTTTGATGACTTAAAAGCAGGCATGGTTCATGGACATCGACTACAGCTCGCTGACAAGAAATATCTCCTACAAGTTATCATCTTCTTCCATCTGAAAGACTAAAGTCAGCAGCAGAGAAACAAGGAGGGAGCAGGGCAGCTCCCAGTTATACGCCTTCAGTCTGAAGTGGCCTAGAGAAGAATTGCTTTTGCCTGCATCAAAGCCAAAATACGCAGGGACCTATCCTTCCAATCTGTCAACTCAAACTAATAAAATTGAATCTTACAGAAGCTCCTGACCAAGCACAACCTGTTTGGGTATAATACTAAAAGGATTAGGCTGGTTTCCTCACAGTTCTTTAAACCAGTTTGTTTAAGGCATAGAATTGGATGTTACCAGCTACAAAAATACCTAGATTTGATTACATCCAATGAGAACAAATAACTATGGTAAAATCGCAACTAAGAAAGTAGCAGAAAGATACAGTATTTCAGAAACTCATTCCACACTTGTGAAAAGTATTTTATTTTAAAAAACAAGACTTTAATCAGAAAGTCTGACTAAATTCAGTATTAATTCAAGCTCTCAAAAAATCCATGGGGCCAGGGGTAGGAAAAGCCAACAGATGCATCAGAGAAAAGTAGGCAGCTGCTGACAATTCTTTGGTGGAAAAGTAAGTTGCATACTTACACAAGCTGCCCTAATGATTATCAAGCCCAAGTTTTGTTTTTCAAAAATAGGCTTCAAGATATACCAAAGAAACCATACAGACACCTCTAACAATATAAAAATGTAACAATGAAGTTTGAGGAGATAGAAGTCAAATGTGACAATACACATGAATAATTTATAAAATAAGTCTTCAATCATAGAAAACTGAAGTGGAGAGACCTTACGAAATGGTAAATACATAAAACAAGGGCTAACAGCAAATGGAACAACTTTAAACATTTCCCAATGAATAAGTCATGAAATGATAACTTACATACTATAAACACATAGCTTTTCCTCTGGTTATCAAAATTTTATTTTCTACCCAATCACCATGTTTCTTTCTTTTTACCTTTTCCCTAATTTCCTCTTGTAACATTTTTCCTTTGGTTTGACCAGTTGAACTCAAAAGGTTGAGAACCTAAAGTGAGGATCAACTCATGGAATAGCACTTGGGAAATGCAATCCTAGAAAAAAGCAATTTTATCGAAGTGGCTTGACAAAGTTAAGCATCCATTTGCAATGTGATGATGTCCTCTAAGTTAATCACTAGATTAATGGCTTCAGGAGGCTAGATGGCAGGACCCACATGTCCAGGTGCTCCCTGGTGAGGTGCTGCAGAGCTATGTGCACAAATGCAACACCCACCCACTTAAGTTTTCAATAAATACCACGCATTTAAACCATTTCAATTAGAATAAATAAAAAATATTGCATCTCTATTGACCTGTTTTGCTGCTTGAACTGGCTTGGAGTACAGTTCATGACACAGAAGACAAAACAGTTAATTAGTTGCCACTCCAAGCTCCTTAGATTTTAATGCTTCCCTTTCTTCAAGCCTCAGCACTTTTTTGGCAGCAATAATGGTATTTTTCATTAGCATCGCCACTGTCATGGGGCCGACACCTCCAGGGACCGGAGTGATGTAACCAGCTTTCTTCCTGACTTCTACATAAAAACAAGACAGCGAAAGGATCTATGTATTTTAACAGATCATGGGAGAAGCATTCAGAGAAACAGTACTACCTCACTATCTGCCCACAACTTTTCTCAATTTTACTCTATTAGGTTTAACTATGCAGTTTGCCCAAAGCAGCAAGCAAAATAATTTTCTGGAAAGAAGTAAGGTTTTGTAAACCCAATCTTAAAGGAAAAATACCTGGAGAGCCTAGGTTTGGGTCTGTTTAATAACAACAGAAAATTAGAAATAGATTATCAACAATTATTCAAACAAACATGTGAACTGAGGCAAGACCTAGCATATTCCAAAATTTCAAGAATCTGTTTTTTTCCTGGATTGTTTTAACATGCAAGCTTTATGATCCGCTCCTCTCAATGTGAAAATAAGAAATCTGTGATTTTTTAGGAAATTCAGTGGCTTACAAAAATCACTTCATTAAAATTTCAAACTTAAAAGAGTCATGAAACTGTTTCAATTATGAAATAACCAAGGGACAATAATAATTCCCTGCAAAACTTATACCCTCTCTCTATAATTTCATGACATAAACAACTAAAATAATTCTAGAATGGTTATAATTTTAAAATTCATATTAATTCTTATGGAAATATTTTAAATGGCCTAACAAGGTAACATATGTTTAAAAGCTGAAGAAGTAAATGATCTGTCCTAAAATGTCCAGTAAAGGTAGTATTTATTGATTTTATATTTTTAAAAACTTACTCCATTACCTTCAAAATCCACATCTCCAACCAACTTGGGTTTAGCAGTTACAGGATCTTGAACTCTGTTTATTCCCACATCAATGACAGTGGCTCCTTCCTTAATCATATCTGCAGTGATTAGATTTGGAATGCCTGGAGATGGAGACAGGAGTGATTGAGTATTGAAGATGCCACCAGTCAGATTCTTATCTAATTTTACTTTCAGAAATCTGGAAGAATTAGCATGTTTTACAAAAACTATTAATCAAGGAACCATTTATACTTCCTATAATAAACAAATATCTTGAGTCTTTAGAAATAATATTCACCCATCAAGCCTATACATAATGGAAAGCCAGAAACCAGTATTTCATCCACAACCCCTGCCCATCTTTCTAGGCAGTTCACAGTATCATTCCTAGGACAATGGTGAATAGAATGGCAACAAGGCAGGCAAACTCTAAAACAAGAGGCCCATCCACTCTTCTGAGGCAACATCCTACCATCCTCCTGAGGTATCCTTACCTGCAGCAGAGATCACAATATCTGCAAGAATTGTATGTTTCTTCAGCTGCTCTTTGGGGGTATATCGATGAGATATTGTAACAGTGGCATCACCTACAAGTCAAAAAATAAAAGTCTTGATTTCTGAATCAAAGTTGGATTGGAGTAGGTCGCAACTAGTCAAACAATGCTAGAAAGCCAACATCTCTGAAAAATATAATGGACTTATTTCCTGTGCTTATTTTCTGGACAGCTAATTATCATTTACTTTTTAAAACCAAATACACAATTTTTTGTAGATTTTATCCATTGTTCCTGGGCTCTACCCTGTGATATAAAATGTAAAATTTATTTCTTATCCTATTCAACAGCCTTTAAAAAATTTTACCTTGTCCAAACAATATAAACTAGAATTACTCAAAGTTTTGTTTTGTTTTAAAAAGGTATGCTAAAAAATATCTGGAAACAGTTTTGTACTTCTAATATAATCATTGTGTTCATATTACAATAATCACATATGGTAAGTCTGATTTATGAGGCTCTTTTTCAAATTACAGAAGTTGACAGTCATATCAATTCAATCAATTCAATCCTTCCCAACGGCCTAAGATTTTTTTCTACCAAATGACACAGAATGGGAACTGCTTTTTAGCTCCACCTATCCAAGCCATTACTGAAAATCTTTGTCTGCCTACAACCAGGCTTACACTCAAAACTCAAATTTACTATATCAATTTCTGAACTAGTTCCATAAGAGTGAATGACTAAAAATAAACTCAAGTAATATGAAATGCTGATTAATCTCCTACAAAGATTACTCCCTAATCTGTTAGCAAAATTACAACAAACACAAAGTTTATAATAAGGTTAATAGACAGAGGACAGCCTCTGCAGTTGCACAGGAGAGAACAGGTCACCCCTCTGAAAGCAGTTTCCTTACCTCCAGGTCGTTCATGGGCTCCATCTGTGTGCAGTAACATTGCAATGGGCATTCCAACATTTTTCGACCTTCCAGCTACAACCACATTCTTTCCTAGGGTTGGAATGCCTGTGGAAAAATAGATTTTTATATTAAAAGCAGTGCTAGGCCATCTTGGAATGAGCACCAAGGGAAAGGGAAGGCAGATGGCCTGATTGAGGACAGGAATCTAAGTTTGATAATGAAGTAAGTCACTAAGTGTATTGCCTAGGTCAACTGGACCTATCATTTGCTATCCAGTGAGGACTAAAAGGAAACTGGAAAAGGCACCACATAAGCTACAAAACATTATATGAATGTACACAATCACCACCATTAAAGCTTAAGTTTCCTTCATGGAGGCTTCTGGACTAACCAGCAAAAAAACTTACAGGCACCTGCCTTGAGAGAGAAGCTTGGGGGAGTAAGCCTACAGGTTGAAGGGTGGGAGTTTCCACTCTTTGCTACCATCTGATCTTACCATTTGCAAGCATCACTTTTATAATACTTACAGACATGCATATACCTACCAGTTCGCTTAATAATTTCCCACACACCCCACGGGGTAGCTGGTAACATGGAATACTGGTCCAAACACATTCTCCCAACATTAATCACATGAAAACCATCAACATCCTTGTCTGGAGAAACAGCATTGCAGATCTTTCTCTCATCAATGTGCTCTGAAAAAGAAATCAGGGCAGAGGCCTTAAAGACACCATAGCGTTTTGTTAGCACAGCTTGACTCCCATTGATCTCATTTGTCCCCAAAACGTACTCCCCTTCTACATTCGCCTCCATGATTTACTTCTTCATCTACACAGAAAGATCCACACATCCAGCAAAGCCAAATGCCAGTATCAAAGCCAACATCCTCTTGTACTGCTTCCCTCCCCTGTCTTCTGTATCAAGATCTGAATACCAAATCAATGAGTAATACTCACCTGGAAGAGGCAGCTGAACAAGGAGGCCATCTACATTATCATCATTATTTAGTTTAGTAATTAAATTCAACAGTTCTTCCTCTGAAATTGAAGCTGGCTTCACAATTGTCTCACTGTTGATCCCTATAAGAAAATTTCACAGTTAGGGCCTCCCCGGTGGTGCAACGGGTTGGAGCAGTGCTGCGGAGCTGTCGGCGACTGCGCAGCAAGTTCAATGCCCAGCCTAGGAGATTCCCACATGGCACGGCAGGCCTCTCCTGCCTCGCCCCCTGCTACCATCAGCAGCGGATTTCAGTCGATCTGCCTGTTCTGCTCCCCACTCTGTCTCTGGTGAACCCTCTCACCGCTCCACACCTCTGGCCTGCATCCCAGCGTGTATGCAAAAATAAAATAAATCTTAAAAAAAAAAAGTGAACTTAAAAAAATACAAAAAAGAAAATTTCACAGGTAAAAGAAAAAAAATTCCGTAACTAATGAGCAATGCTGTTATCTGCCATGGTCTTCTACTTTAAAGTCTTCTATCATCACACTACCCTGGTAGCCAAAAAGCTTGAGTAAGCCCACAAGAAACCTAAAAAAGTAACTTCTCAAGTTTATACACTAGAGAATACTAGCATGACAGCTTCTATACATTATTCTATGCAATCCTCATTAGTCTCATTATAGACAAGGAGACTGAGACTTAGCAAAATCGAAACACAAATCAGCTAGTGCTGAAGCCAGTCTTCCTAGTTCCAAAGTCTACAGTTCTTTTCACTGCACCATGGCCCCATCCAATGTCTTAGAAAGCTACAGCTTGATGGGCCTCCCTGGTGGCACAAGGGGTTAAGTTTCAGCCTATGAAGTTATCCGCAGCCACTGCAGCAAGAGTTCGATCCCCAGCCAGGGAGCTTCCCACATGGCACAGCAGACCTCTCCTGTCATGCCCACTGCTCCCCCTCAGCAGTGTATTTCAGTCAATCTGCCTATTCTGCTCCCCACTCTGTCTCTGGTGAATCCTTTCACCTCTCCCCCCTCACATCTCAGGCCTACACCCCAGCTCTTATATGCATAAATTTTAAAAAAAACTTTTTTTTTTTTTAAAAGAAAGCTACAGATTGATATTTTCAAGAGGTTCTAAAGGTTTTTTGATGAAAGGGCAAAAGGCCTCGATCCTCAGTGGTTATTAGCATATATCAAGGACACATAGTTCAGAACACTGCCCAACCACGCCAGTGACGTCAAGTCCTTCAAAAGGGAAGGGCACCCAGTGCTCATACCATTGACTTGGATGAACAGGCACAGCTGAGTCCACCCACCTCTGGCCACTGTCTCCCAGAGTCTGCAGTGACACCCAGAACATAAACCTCCCATTACCCTTTACCCTTCCTGCATTCAAAACTCCAGCTCCTTCTAAATGCATGATTTAACTGGCTTATGAGACAGTTGGTAAAGAAATTGAAAGCTATTTCTCAAAAGCCAGAGTCATTTCCTTCACATCTCTGACTGTGTTCTAGGTTTCATCACTGAGATCGCCTCAGTACTCCCCCGGACACCCCTCCCTTAAACAAAACAGCAAATGCTCAAACAGCCCATTCAGTGACTTTCATTATTGATCTAGGAAACAAATGTGAATTGTGTCACCTGTCAAATGTTAAGACTAATAGAATTTACCTTATGTTCTAGAATATATTGAGCTCAATCTTACCCCTTCTGCCCTAATCTGTAAGCCTCCCCAATAGATAGACTGACTTCTTCAATGTTTTACATACAGGTCAATCACATTAGTCTCCTCTACTCGGGTTTTCTGATCAGAAAAAGAAATGATTATAATGGAATTTCCCTCAGGTAAGCCTCAACTTAACAGCAGTCAGGGTCTGGGGAGTGACACCTACCCACATCTGCAGCTGCCCTGGTTTTGTTGAGGACGTAGGAGTGGCTGGCAGGATTCTCCCCAACCAGAACCACACTCAGGTGAGGCCGCCTGTTGCCTGCTGCCACCCACTGCTCCACCTCCTGCTGCACTTCCTTCTTGATCTGCTGGGCAAGTTTTCTTCCAGAAATGACAATGGCTTCATTCCTGCAGAAGGGAAATAGCTTGAATTTCTGTAAAAAGTAAAGATTAGGGTCTCCCTGGTGGCACAGGGGTTAAAGTCTCAGTGCTATCAAGCTATCACCAGCCTGAGTTGGATCCCAGGCCAAGGAACTAACCCACGTGGTGCAGCAGACCTCTTCTGCCACGCCCGCTGCTCCCCTCAGCAGTGTACTTCAGTAGATCT
The DNA here is from genome assembly GCA_004024925.1 of Scalopus aquaticus. Taxonomy (NCBI): domain Eukaryota; kingdom Metazoa; phylum Chordata; class Mammalia; order Eulipotyphla; family Talpidae; genus Scalopus; species Scalopus aquaticus. The sequence continues at coordinate 70,783 of PVIJ01008631.1, forward strand.
GCCTGTTCTGCTCCCCACTCTGTCTCTGGTGAATCCTCTCAATCCTTTACCCCTCACCTCTGGCCTATACCCCAGTTCTGGCATGCATGCATAAATAAAAGTAAATCTTAAAAAAAAAAGATCAGGCTATAAAACAATTTGAAAACCCCCAAATTTAAGTTTAGATTACAATACATGGTGCTGAACCTGAGGGAAGACTGAAATCAGAAGGACATGTTTAAAGTGGTAAATTTGTGTACAGTTATATGTTTAGGAGATTACATGCTGATATGAAATAGTTACACTCACTCATCTGAAGCTCAGAAAGTTTAAGTAACTAACAGCTAGTACTTGGCAAAGTTGGGTCTCATATTCTCCTTCTGAATGCTTCCTGATCACTGACAAATTGACAGAAAAAAAATAGTTTTAAATTGCATTTCTTTGACCCCTCATCACTATAAGGTTAAATCATTTTTCCTTTTACTTACATACCATTTGTAGTTCGTGTTTTACCTTTATTGTTAGTATCCAGTCAAATATTTCACATAATTTCCCAGCTAGTCACTTTTAATCTTTATGATGATTTTAAATATATAAATTGTTATGTAGGGGCCTCCCCGGTGGCGCAGCGGTTAAGCGCTGCGCTGTGGAGCTGTCGGCAGCGGAGACGCGAGTTCGACGCCTGGCCAGGGAGAATCCCACATGGCGCGGCAGACCTCTCCTGCCTCGCCCGCTGCTCCCCTCAGCAGTGTATTTCTGATCTGCCTGTTCTACTCCCCACTCTGTCTCTGGTGAACCCTCTCGCCGCCCCACGCCTCTGGCCTGTACCCCAGCTTGTATGTATAAATAAAAAATAAATCTTTAAAAAAAAATAAATTGTTATGTAGTTAAACCATTTAACAACACATTGGACAGGGCAACCCTCAAATGCTTAGCCCCCTAGCCTCTCCTTAGGAAAACTTTCCTGTAATAGGGGTTGGTTGGGCACTAGAGAAAGTACCATCTCCTAGATGGTATGCATCCCATCCATAGCTAACAAACCAGAAGGGAGTATCTGAAGCCAAGGCTAGCAATTTCTAGGCTGGCTGACAGTCCAGTGATCATAAAAGCTTAGAGCAACAGGAGGTGTGATAGTTAACTAGGCCAGTAAGAGCTTCTTTCTTTCACACCCTAGACCCACATTCACATACTAGAAACCATAGAGGACCAACATGTTGATGGAAGCAGTAGGAAAAAGACATAGAAAGATGCAGGAACAAACAGAATGAACAGTCACATTCATGGTAGAAGACAGGATGAGAAAACTGCTTGGGGGGTGGGACAGGCCAATGGGAAAACTCAGAATGATCTAGAAGAAACTTCAGTTTCAAAAACCATGTTCAGATCTCTGAAAGGCTATTCTTCCCAGTAAGAACTGGTTATGCAGTTCTTTCTGAGGATGCCTAGTTTTCTTATTTCTACACATATTCTTTTTTTTTTAAGATTTTTTTAATTATGCATATAAGACCTGGGATGTAGGCCAGAGGTGGGGGGTGGTGAGAGGATTCACCAGAGACAGAGTGGGGAGCAGAACAGGCAGATCCACTGAAGTACACTGCTGAGGGGGGCAGTGGGCAAGGCAGGAGAGGTCTGCTGCGCCATGTGGGAAGCTCTCTGGGAACTGAACTTGTGCTGCAGTGGTAACCCGTTGTGCCACCAGGAAGGTCCTCTACACGTATTCTTATAATAAAGCTTCTATTTCTTAAGGTAGAATAGAAAATCATCTGTTCTTTAAGCAAAGATCCCAGTGAATACAAGTCTTTCCCTTTAGATTTCTGTCTTTG
>PVIJ01008632.1:0-70835 GCA_004024925.1 Scalopus aquaticus
TGTCACTGCAAATTGCATGTGTTTATCTTCTTTGAATGCTGAATAGTATTCCATTGTGTATATGTACCACATCTTGATCCAATAATCTATTTTTGGACATCTGGGTTGCTTCCATACCCTTGTACTGTGAACAGTGCCACAATGAACATAGGGGTGCATGTATCCTTTTGGATTAGTGTTTTTGTGCCCTTTGGGTAAATTCCCAAAAGTGGGATTGCTGGGTCGTATGGAAGCTCCATGTTTAGCGGTCTGAGGAATCTCCATACAGCCTTCCATAATGGTTGGACCAGTTCACATTCCCACCAGCAGTGTAGAAGAGTTCCTTTTTCTCCACATCCTTTCCAGCATTTGTTATTGCCTGCATTTTTAATGTGTGCCATCCTCACAGGGATGAGGTGGTATCTCATTGTGGTTTTGATTTGCCTTTCCTTGATTATAAGTGATGTTGAACATATTTTCATGTATCTGTTGGCCATTTGCTTTTCTTCTTTGGAGAAGTGGCTTTTTAGCTCTTCTGCCCATTTTTTGACTGGGTTATTGGCTTTGTTTTTGTTGAGTTGTGTGAGTTCCTTGTAAATTTTTGTTATCAGTCCTTTATTGTTTGTATTATGTGCAAAGATCTTTTCCCAGTTGGTAGGGTGTCTGTTAGTTTTGGTTAATGTCTCTTTTGCTTTACAGAAGCTTTTTATTTTGATGTAATCCCATCTGTTTATCTTGTCCTTCACTTCCTTCGCTTTGAGGGATGTGTCTTTAAAGATTTTGCTGAGATGTATGTCGTGTAGAGTTTTGCCTATATTTTCTTCTATAAATTTTATGGTTTCAAGTCTTATGTCCAGGTCTTTTACCCATTTTGAGTTGACTTTTGTGGAGGGTGTGAGGTAGTAGTCTAGCTTCATTTTTTTGCATGTAGCTGTCCAGTTTTTCCAACACCATTTATTAAGCGTAGTATTTTTTGCTGACATCATTGCTCATGTTTGGACAATATATGATTTTTCTCCCTCCCCTCAGGTGTGGTCACCATAGTTCTCTCACCACCAAAGCACCTATCTGGAGTCCATCACCATTGTCCTTTGTGCTCTCCCTGCCCTGTTTCTATCCCCCACCCCACCCAGGATGCTTCAGATCTATGGCCAGCTTTAAAGGCTTTCTTTGACTCTGTTGAGTTTTTCTGTATTCCACAGATAAGTGGAACCATCTGATATTTATCTTTTTCCTTCTCACTTATTTCACTTACCATAATCCCTTCCAGCCCCACCCATGTTGCCCCAATAGTAGCTTCAGTTTTACAGTGAAAATTTTAGAATTTACTTTTGGTTTAGTTTTGTCATTACCTTTGTTTTGTGTCTCTATTTTTAACAAATGAGTGAAACCATGCATATCTGTCTTTCTCTTCTGGCATATTTCACTTGGCATCATCAACCTCCAGTTTTGCCCATGTTTTAGCAAATGGCAAGACATCATTTTTACAGCTGAATAGTATTCCTCTGTGTGTGTGTGTGTGTGTGTGTGTGTGCACATGCGCACACTATTTCTTCTTAATCTGCTCATCTATCCTTGAACACTGAGAATTTTCAGCCCTAAACATTCTGTAGTTTTAGGTAGTGGTGGTTATTTAACTTTTTGGTACTTTATTTCCGTATGTATAAGCTGGGGACAATAACAGGTAAAACCTGTTGTCAAGAGGAATAAAAACCAAAGCATTTAGAATAACACCTGGTGGATACCAACCTCAATGAGTTTGCTATTACTATTAGCATTATTACTTGAGGTGTAGGAAATGACTTGAATTGAAACTAAACAGCTGTGACTATGCCATCCTCTCAGGTGTTTCAAATGCTTCTCTGTACCTTCTAGCTTATTTTTTTCCTTTGCTTAAAGCGTGGGAAATAAAATCCAGGTTAAGCTGCTTTGCCTTCTCTGTCACCTGTGAGTTTGACAGCCGCTTCTTTAAGCTGTGAACCTCCCCCCACCACCTTGCTCTTATGCCAGTCAGTGCTTTTAAGCTCTCCTAAAGAACCTTCTAGATTTTTTTTAGACTTGTTCTTTAACTGAATTCCTCCTCCACCCTTTCAAATGTATCTTTTCTCTTACAAGGGATCAGCCTGTGCTTGGTACATCTCAGGAAAAGCTTTTCAGCATTTATTTAGCAGAGATGATGAAAAATCCTTCTGTCCCTAATTCTTTCTCATTGGACTTATTTGTGATTTGATAAAAAATTTGTTCTCATTGGGATTATTTGTGATTTTAAAATCAGAATGATATCTTTTTTAAAAAAAAAAAAGAATGAATCTCTGACATGGGATCATACTTATTTTTTCTCTATGAACATTTTGAAATCTGCTTTCCCAAGGCTAAGGTCACATCCAAATCTGCCCAGCAAATATAATTATAATGTTATTGGAAAAGCAGATGTCTGAGAAAAATAGAAAATTTCAGGGACCTAGAAGTTTGCCTACTAGGAGGGCAGGGGAAGACTATGTCTGCCAGTTTATACTGTTGATAGATAGAAGTATTGATCTACTGACCTATTTGGCTTTCCAGAAGACTCCGGAAGGGCTGAGATCTTCCTTTGTCTTTTTTCTAAAGATTTATTTATTTATGCATATAAGAGTCGAGTGTAGGCCAGAGGTGTGGGGGGCGAGAGGATTCACCAGAGACAGAGTAGGGATCAGAACAGGTGGTTCAACTGAAATACACTGCTGTGGGGAGCAGCAGGAGAGGCAGAAGAGGTTTGATGTGCCATGTGGGTCAGCTCCCTGGCTGGGGATCGAACTCATGCTGCTGTGACTCTGGATAGATTCATAGTGCTGAGACTTAACCTGTTGCACCATCAGGGAGGCCGATCTTTTGTTTTACAGAGGTGTTTAGAAACCAAAGTTGGGAGGCCTGTTTCAATATAAACTGAGGACTCTCTTTATTCAGAAATGTTCTGAATATTAGTCATTTGCTGAGTCCTCCTTAAATGTCAGGCACTGTACATACTGACCACTGCAAATCAGTAACTCATCCCATCCCAAGCATTTAACTAAAAGAAGTTGAAAAGTGGTTTCCAGGCTGTGGCTGGTGGAAGGTGGGGATTTGAACTCATGATTTGACTCTTCATGCATCATATCCTATAAAATGATTCCCCTACCTCGTTTTTGCAAAATAAAGTCTTTTCTGGGATGGGTGGAAGGGCCCCAATGTTGGCCCAGCCCATGTTGCCAAATTTTCATGCTGTGCTTCTGACAGTTTGGGATTTTCGCTTTTTCCAGTAGAGAGAGCTGGACCAGGAGATATATTTATTCTGATAACTTGATTTCCCAACATTGCCATGTGTGTTTGTCTGAACAGCTGAAGGTGAATGGGTTTTATCTGCGCACACCATGTGCTCCGTCCTCCAGACTAGGGCGACCAGCCACCTGGCTGAGGGTGCCCAGCATGTCCCTTCCCCAGAGCCAGTGCAAAGGGCAGGATAAAACGTCAAGTTAGTGCATGATGGTGGGAAAATCACCTTCCTTAGAAAAGTACAATCACGGGCCTTCCTGGTGGTGCAAAGGGTTCAGTATCAGTTCTATCAGGCAATCAGCAGCCACTGCAGCAGAAGTTTGATCTGGGGCCAGGGAGCTTCCCACATGTGGTGACCCACTGCTGCTCCCCTCAGCAGTGTACTTCAGTGGATCCACCTGTTCTACTCCCCACTCTGCTCTGGTAAATCCTCTTACACTTGTATACCCTCACACCTGCAGCCTACACCCCAGCTTTTGTATGGATAAATAAATAAATAAATAGTTTTTTTAAAAAAAAGTACAATCATCAGGCCTCCCTGGTGGTGCAACAAGTTAAGCGCAGCGCTGTGGAGCGGTTGGCAGCCGCCACGTGAATTCAATGCCCGGATGGAGAGATTCCTCCATGGTGCGGCAGACCTCTCCTTCCTCGCCCGCTGCTCCCCTCAGCAGTGTATTTTGGTTGATCTGCCTGTTCTGCTTCCCACTCTGTCTCTGGTGAACCCTCTCACCGCCCACACCTCTGGCCTACACCCCAACTTGTATGCATAAATAAATCAATCTTTTTTTAAAAGTATATTAAAATGACATAAAATATATAAAATTATATGAAATGATGGAGGTCTATATATATATAGACATACTAGTCTTATAGACAAGTTTGCACAATCATTTTATATTAACATAAAGGGGAAATAGGCTCAATAAGCTTTTAAAATTTTTAAAACAAGCGAACACTTCTTTTGGTTTTCTTTGTTGGAAATCCATTGCCAGAAAAGTAAGCCCCACTAGGATGGCTGCTGTTTGTTTAGGATTTGGTGTCTATTGAGAAGTGGAATTAAGAACAGTTTTAACACCAGAATCCTGGGAGGAGTTGATTTTCCTCTATTAAAGAGGAAGCTTTCTTACCCTGTATATACGCATATTATATTTACCACAGTATAATTACACAGCTGGAATGTGTGTGTGTGTGTGTGCGTGAGTGTGTGTGTGTAAATCGAAAGGCAGTTAATTTTGAAATAGGCACACACACCACTCTTGGGGAAAACAAAACAATATGATTCTGCTTGTTCTGAAATCTGTTTTTAACTGAACGGCTCCTCTCTGCTAGAGGACTCATTCATTCAGTGTTTCTAATCTGATTTCCTCTGATGGCTATAGTAACCCACAAATAAATGAGTGAGTATTTTACACTTGGGGTGATCACAGAATTTATCTTTGAAAGTTGGATACTTCTGTCTGTACCCCAGGGAAGGGGCTGCTTGTTAATTAGATCAGAACAACAGGCTTAAGCCCACTCAGACTGGACTTTGGTTTGCTACAGCTCTCTGGCAACAGAAACGTGCAGGCCACTCTCTCCTACTCTTCCTCTTGAGTCTCTCTGCACCTGTGGTCGTGTTGGGGGGTGGGTATCTTTTGGTATGTTTGTCATGAGCTGATGCGCTCTATCCTTCACATATAAAAATAGATTAACAGCCACATAAAAATACAATGCATAGGTAATTTTTTTCCCAGTCTTAATTTAGCCCACGGGCTGGAAAATATCAGCATGCTGGGGGTTAAAGGACAGCTGATGCCTCATGGAAACTTTGTAAAACATTCTATTTATAAACAATTCTATTTGGATATCACATTTTCTATAATGCTATTGGCTTGCTTTATTTTTATACCTTAGAAAGTTTCCATGAAAGGGGATGGGCTCAGGGATAACTTCTTTCAAAGTTCATACCTATTTCATCTTGAATCTGCACTCAGGCTTCTCTTATTTCTTTAATGGCTCCAGAATTAAATGTGAATTCTACAAGATAAAAATACCTTCCTAATGAGAAGTACCAATGAGAAGGTGAACTCAGGTACCTGTGTTATTGCATTGACTCAGATGTATCATGCCAGGGAGATTTGAAACCGTATATAGGTGATGTTTAGCTATGTATATATTAGATATGGTTCTTAATTGAGCTTTAAATGAGGGGTGGCATAATTGCTAGACTTTTTTAAAAGATTTATATATTTATTTATGCACAGAAGAACTGGGGTGTAGGCCAGAGGTTCTAGGGGTGAGAGGATTCACCAAAGAAGGAGTAGAGAGCAGAACAGGTGGATCTTCTGAAATACACTGCTGAGAGGAGCAGCAGGCGAGACAGGAAAGGTCTGCTACACCCTGTGGGAACATCCCTAGCTGGGGATTGAACTCAGACTGCTGGGGTGATAGTGCACTGAGACTTAACCCCTAGGCCACCAGGGAGGCCCCATAATTGCTAGTCTTTGTGAAGAAGTCAGAACCACAGGAACAAAGCAATGTGAAATGTGACCTAGATGGAGAAATAGTGCTAGAGTGTCAGAAAACTGCTAGTCTTTAATTAAAAAAAAAAAACAAAAAACAACCCTGAATCAATACTGTGTCTCCTAGTAATGTGTGGAATCAGTGCTCCTTAACTTAAAAGGACTGAACTTGGCAATCTGGGACTTGAAGTCCCCCTAACTGAGCCCCCTTTGACAAGAACAACCCAATTCCTGAACACAGTCAAGTTTATAACTGTGCACTAAGGAAGCATGTATTTGTTTGGAAGACCTGAGGGTGGAAAAACCCAGATGGAAACCCAGGTGGAAAAAAGCAGTCCCTCTTCATGACTTTGCTCCATTTAACCTACCAGTAGAGTCTATTTGCAGTTTGAATCTGTGTCTTATTGTCCAGTATACCTTGTATTAAAGACATTTATTCCAGGGGCCTCCCCGGTGGCACAGCGGTTGAGTGCTGTGCTGTGGAGCTGTCGGCAGTGGCGACGCGAGTTCAACGCCCTGCCGGGGAGAATCCCACATGGTGGGGCAGACCTCTCCTGCCTCACCCGCTGCTCCCCTCAGCAGTGTGCTTCTGATCTGCCTGTTCTGCTCCCCACTCTGTCTCTGGTGAACCCTCTCGCTGGCCCACACCTCTGGCCTGGACCCCAGCTTGTATGTAAAAAAATAAATAAATAAATAAAAAATAAAAAATAAAAAAGACATTTATTCCAGTATACCTTACATTAAGGGCATTTATTTCATTACTTTCACAATCTTGGTCCATATCTTTCTCCTTTGTTTCACTTTTCCTTATGCATCTAACATTATATAGGTAATAGTAGATTGGTCTTATTTCACGAAAGACACTATCTTATATCTACCTTTGCTCAAGTATTCCTTCTACCTGAAAATCTTTATCTCTTCATCTCCTACTTTTAGCTTTATACCAAGATGTCTGATATCAGTTAGGCAGGCCTGCTGCATTTGTGATCATTGCAGTTACGTTTTTTTTTCTGGATAACCTTCATCTTACATGAGTTGTTAGGAACCAGAAGGAAATTAAAGGGACTTGAGAGAATGATGGAAGTGATATAGACAATGCTGTTGAAAACAACAAAGATAAGAATCAACCTCTAAGAAGACCCATAAATCATGTGGAGGACGATTCACCAATTCTTCTTGAAATTAGAGAAAATACCTATTAGAAAACATGGCAGAAATGGAAAACTGACAGAGTGGCCCAATAAAAATCTCCTTCTAGCAAGAAAGGGTGAAAAGAAGTGAAAGAGAATCAAATTTAAGATATACAGGAATTTTTCCTTAAATTTAAAAACCAAAAATAATACAATGAACTTTCCACATTGAAGAGAAGAGTTTCTCTCTCTCTCTCTCTCTCTCTCTCTCTCTCTCTCTCTCTCTCTCTCTCTCACACACACACACACACACACACACACACACACACACACACACGAAGAAGCAGAGATTGTTTTGGAAACTATATGAAAATGCTTAAGAAAAATGATATATTTATATACTGGTGGTACAGCTAGAGAACTTCGTGATCTTTTTGCATATCCATATTTGGTAATTTTTTAATCCATCTGTATTAACTTTAAAAATAGAGAAAATTCAAAGACTGTGTCCAATCTCCCAGGCAGTCCCACCTGTCAGCATTAACTATAAAGATGCTGGGCCTCCTTGCTGGTGCAACGGGTTTAAGCGCAGCGCTGTGGAGGTGTCGTTAGCTGAGGCGCGAGTTCGAATGCCTGGCCAGGGAGATTCCCACATGGCACAGCAGACCTCTGCTGTCTCGCCCGCTGCTCCCCTCAGCAGTGTATTTCCATCAATCTGCCTGTTTTGCTCCCTACTCTGTTTCTGGTGAATCCTCTCACCACCCCACACCTCTGGCCTGCACCCCAACTTGTATGCAAGAATAAATAAATATTAAAAAAAAAACTATAAAGATGCTGTATCCAAAAGTCTGATTTTCCACTCCATGCTGCTCTTTGTCAAAACCTCTAAAAGCCAAAGAAATATCAGAAAACTTTGTTTTCTTTCTTTTTTGTTAGCATGTGGTCACATGTTTGGAAGGAAGTACTCTGGTCCAAATTCAGACCCCTTTCTTGGGGAGTCTGAGATGTTAACACTTACTCTGTTGTTCCTGTAACACAGCCTCATTCTTTAGATACAGAATTTGTCCACGGGAACTTTTGAACCTGGTGTTTTTCTTTCTTTTGTATGACTATGGTTCTCTCCCTTGAGAGAACCTGCATTGTTGGACACATTGTTCTTTTTATTTTAGGTAGATTTCCCTTTGCTGAGATCCCAAGGGCTTAATTTAGAGTTTATGGAAATTGAATGAAAATTATTTGCCAAATATGTAAAAGAAAATACAAAGAAAATAAATGTGTTACTTCCTGTAATAAAAACTGGTGATGACTTCATATACTCTCAGAATTTACCTTTATTCATCAAAGGTCATTTACTGTAAACACCTGTGAATGCCTGAGGCTTTATTTCTTAGCCAGGAAATATGGCCACCTATACACAAGGTAAATTGAAGTTTCCAGAAGCAGTGATGCACGGGGGACTTGTGCACTGTCTCCCAGGTTCCTGACCTACATGTGATAACTTGAATCTTCTGCATGGCTTGTGAATATCCCTGGCAAGACTGAACTACTTGCTTACAGTGGTAGAAGCTCTGCTAAACTCTTTCTTGTCTTTCTTAGCTTTACTCTGTCCATTTCCCACTCTTCTGCCTATAGTCCTGGGATTGCCTATTAAATAGAACCAATCTTTGTCTCAGTGTTAGATTCTTAGAAAACCCAAATCAAAGAATTATCAGAAATGGCCCAATGAAGTATTCCCTAGGAATGGGATTCTGGAACTGGGTGACTCACTTGTGTGTAAGCATATGAATGATCCAGAGCTATCTGTTTGGTTTCTTTAGACATTCCAATGAGAGAGACACTGGGTAAGTCTATCAGTGTCCTGGTAGACTGGAACTCTGAAAAAAGTTCTTATTTTTAGTGTTTGCCAATGCGTGTGGTGTAAGTATTCCCATCGGCCATTTTCAAGTTATCAATTTCATGTCACTGAAAATGGAATTGGGAAGATTTGTATAGAATCTGCTCTCTTGACCCAGTACCAGTTCCAGAATATTAGGTGAGTTGTCAAATATCACAGGGCTATGATATAGTATATAAGCAATTTCAGCTGGGAGCTGAAAGAAGTTAGTTTGCCCAAATGCACACAAGTCAGTTGAAGAGCTACAGTTCAAACTCCAGTCTGGGTTATTCAGCTACAATCCAGCTGCTCACCAACTAGTCCCTACAGTTTGCCCTATGGGTTCTCTTTTCTAGATCTCTCCACTAGGTTTCAGAGTCAGGTTCTTATAACTTCCAAAATTTCACTTTTTCACTTTAAATCACAAGGTTCTACTCAACTAGGAAGCAATAATAGACAAGGTGGGGAGGGGACCCAACGGTCCATGATGATGGGAAGTGGATGCCCTGGGTGAGTGGGGTGTGGTGGTGCACTGAGAAAGGGTGAGCCTAGTCCTCTAGTCATATGCAGCGATGTAAAACACTGTTACTTCAGGGCCTCCCTGGTGGCGCAGCGGTTAAGCGCTGCGCTGTGGAGCTGTCGGCAGCGGCGACGCGAGTTCGACACCCGGCCGGGGAGAATCCCACATGGCGCGGCAGCCCTCTCCTGCCTCGCCCGCTGCTCCCCTCAGCGGTGTATTTCTGATCTGCCTGTTCTGCTCCCCACTCTGTCTCTGGTGAGCCCTCTCGCCGCCCCACGCTTCTGGCCTGTACCCCAGCTTGTATGTAAAAAAATAAAAGCTAAAAAAAAAAATAATAAAAAAAATAAAACACTGTTACTTCAAATGAACAAATCAATGAATTAAAAATTAAATCCTCACGGCTTAGGACAGAGACTGAGCTGTGGTACAGATACTCATCTATTCTTACCTGCTCTTTTCTTTCTTTTTCCTTAGAAAGTAAAGATATGAGTTGAACTCTATAAACATGAGAGAGATTAATTTTCCTTTCAACAATCTTTGTTTTCAGATAGAGATGGGGGGGAAAAAGGAAGTTAAAAAAAAGTATTTTAGGCTCTCCCTGGTGGCCTAGGGGTTAAGTCTCTGAGCTATCACCCTGAAGGCCTGAGTTTGATCCCCCACCAAGAAGCTGACCCACATGGTGCAGCAGACCTCTCCTGCCTCGCCCGCTGCTCCCCTCAGCAGTGTACTTCAGTAGATCTGCCTGTTCTGCTCCCCACTCTGTCTCTGGTGAATCCTCTCACCCCTCACACCTCTGGTCAGTTCTTGTATGCATAAATAAATCAATCTTTGAAATAAATAAATAAAAATAGTTTTTTTAAAAAGTATTTTACTGAGCTCATTATTTTCATAGGTTAAGAATGGAAAGGTGGAGTTAGTTCATTCTACAAAACTTGCCCTGCTGTAAATAATGTATACATTATCTTCAATGTTACAAGGGCATTTTCAAAGGGGCACACTCAACAGCTTTTACATATGGCTTTCTCTTTATTTTTCTGTTTTCTCTTTGACCGACTACTTCATTTCATTCAAAATAAGCCTGGGAAAGGTTGTTTTTTTTTTAAAATTCTATTAATCATAGTGCTAATCTCAGAGATTAAAATAGAGCATTTTGAAATGATTTCTTTCCTAAGCAGGAGTAAGACTCAGATTTCCAAACCCAGGGAGTAAAAATAAAATCAAACATTATCTCAAATCTAATGTCTATAAATCCTTTCTCAAGTCACACCACCACATGTCCTTGACTATTCAAATTTTCCCTGTTTCCTCTCTAAAAAAGCACCCTCAACTTGCCGCAGTGCTGTCAGTAACTTGTTTTTCATACAAAGAAAACTCTAAATGTATAGTTTCTTCCATTCCATGAGCTCTTTTCTTGTCATGTTTTCCTGTCTTATATCTATAAGAACTCTTTACCCTTAACTCTCACTATCCTATCTGGTCTCTCACATCCCCTCAAAAAGAAGCTTCTCTAGAATTTCACTTACCATCTCCCTTCTGAAAGCTTTACTTAGACACTACCTCAAAGGACTGAGCTAATGGGACTCTAAAGGTGTGGGTTTTAGTTCACTGATTGATTGATTGATGGAGAGGTACCATTGTTTTACCTCCTTGTTAATTATTTTGACAGTATAAGATTTCCCCCCTTAGGGGTGGTCACCAGAACCCTCCTACCACCAAAGCACCCACAGTCTTCCACCACAGTCCAAAGTGACATGTTTGGTGGCCTCACCCCTGGGAGCACAAAGGAACATGACTTAGGTACAGGGATTTGGTTTTCTTTGCATTCCTATAGATTCTACTGTCACCTCCTGGGACCACAAAGAACAGAATCCTCTAAGCCAGCCCTTCTTTATCCTATGCCTTATTTGAAGTAACTCTATAACCATTGGGAAAGAGCTAAGTGCTCCATTGAAGAAATTAAGTAATTTTATACAGCGTAACACCGACTGAGTGAACGGGGATTTATATAGCAAACCCTAAGAACTAAGTGGAGCTGCCCCAGTAAAGCAACTAAAACAAAAACAGATGAAAATTTCCTCAGCCCCTCCAGTGGAAATGCTTTAGTTTTAATATGGCACAAAGTGTTCTGAGACCTAAAAAAAATCCAAAATAAACAAGTTATATCAATGAGTAATTGGCATGAATTGGTCCTCTGGATCTTAATCTTTCCAGAAATGTCATTTGTTCTAGCCTATACTATAACTCACCCCAAAATCACAGGATAACCCTATTTCTACCAAACCTTCAAAATAGTACTTTTTGCCTCATAGAATCTAAATTCAAAAAATGCAGCTATTCAGGAGTTTAAATCAGTGAATGCATGAAAACGGACAGTATATATGCTGTGATGATTACAGACATAGAGTTAAAATGAGTATCTTACAAGCTCTCTAGCCAATTTGGCTCAACTCTAGGAGGAACTGTGAGGTATTGTTAGGATGAATGCTAAGTAAATTAGAGAGTAAACTTCTATTTTCCTATCTATCTACAACTTAGGAAAATAATGAGAAAAGATCATTTCTCGAGATGCTAGAAGTATCTTGCTTTTAGTTACCATTCCCTTTCCTGTAACTCCAGAAATCAATAGCTCATTATTTCTAACCCTTCCACACCTCTCTCTGTATTCAACACTGCTACCAATTCCCATTTAAAATTCTTTTCTGAGCTTCCAAAGTGTTAAATATTTGTTTTCTCTGAATATGAATATCTAATCACAGCACTGATTATCTTCCAAGGTACCTGCAGGTTCTCCGTGAATCCAGAAGCACAATGCTCCTGTTTGGTATGATTTTGTAGGTTATTTTGGGGGGAAGGGGTCTGCAAATGCAATTACATTGATACATGGGAAAATTTTTCAGCATTTCCAACTCTAAAAAGTAAGCTACCCATTAGGAATGTTTCACTTTCAGAGAGCAGGGGGAATGAATACTGCTGTTCCTTTGATTTGTACATTTTTTTTAAAAGATTTATTTATTTATATATACAAGCTGGGATACAGGCCAGAGGCGTGGGGCGGTGAGAGAGTTCACCAGAGACAGAGTGGGGAGCAAAACAGGCAGAGCAGAAACACACTGCTGAAAGGAGCAACGGGTGAGGCAGGAGAGGTCTACAGCACCATGTGGGAATCTCCCAGGCTGGGCATCGAACTCGCATCGCATGCTGCCGACAGATCCACAGCGCAGCACTCAACCGCTGTGCCACCAGGGAGGCCCCTGATTTGTACATTTAAATTCAACATCAGATGTCTCTGAATCCTCTTAAAACAGATCAACAATTGGAATACTTTTTCTTCTCTGGTTTTGTATTGCTTGAATTTTTGTTTTGTTTTTTGTTTTGCCATTTGAAACGATATATCTGTTAATCTCATAGTATGGTAACTAATAACTAAGTGCACAGGGACCGTTGAATTTGAGAAAAGTTTACTATCATAGTGGACAGTACAGCATATTGAATAAGAAAAGGAAGTAGACATTTTCACTATCTTACTTCATTGTAACTGGCTATGCCTCTTTGAACTATGTGATATTGAGCAAGTTATTTATCCTTTCTAGAATCTAGCTTCACTTCTACCTAAAACAAGGGCAGTTAAAGTAACTAACTTATAAATTCATGAATAAGGAATGCCCTTGTGAATAATTTAGATCAATTTCTGGCACATAATACATCCTCCTTGCTTTTATTAATAATAGGAATATCTGGGGGGCTCCCAGGTGATCAAGGGGTTAAGTCTTAGCACTATAAAGCTATCAGCAGCCACTGCAGCAGGAGTTCGATCCCCGGCCAGGGAGCTTCCCACATGGTGCAGCAGACCTCTCCTGTCTCACTCACTTCTCCCCTCAGCAGTATGTTTCAACAGATCTGTCTGTTCTGCTCCCCACTCAATCTCTGGTGAATCCTCTCATCCCCCGCCCCATACCTCTGGTGTACTCCCCAGCTCTTATATGCATAAAAAAATAAAAATAAATAAGTCTTTAAAAAACTGGGAATATCTGAAATTCATGGAAGCATTGAGAAATGCATAATTTATCTTCATCAACATCCTCAAATTACAGTCTAGCAATGACTTGTACTGTATGAAGAAACATGTCAACTTGGCCCATGTATTTGCCATAATAGAAGTTTTCTTATAACAAAAGAAACTAAATTGATAATTAACTCAAGGGTTCTTTCTTTGCATGTCACATGCACCTTTAACTGCCTCAACTCAGTGCAAGGAACACAAAGAATGTGTTTGAATATTAAATTGATTCACTAACAAGAAATTCATGACCTGATCTTCTTGGGTATCCCAGAATTTCAAAGAATACAACTCAGAAAGAACAAGTTGACATTTAGAAAGGATTATGTTTGCTAATTTTAATAGTAATTTTGAATCACATTGTATCTCCAGCATTAACTAAGTAACTGCAGTAAATAAGGGCAGATGACAGGCAAGATGATAGGTGAAATAAGCAGGCCAAGTTGTGCCTAATAGTTAGAAAGGGTATGTCACTATCTGCTCTACTTTAGGTAGAAGAGAAAGGAGTATATCCTGTGAGGGAGCTGGCTGTGTTTTATTAAGAATACAATGATTAACATTCAATGAAGGATATGACTGATATTTGGTTGCCATTTTAATTTTTCATTACATAATCACCAATAGTAGTGTTTGTTTTAGGCCTGAATAGTATATATCCTTTTTAACTCCCCCCCAAAAAAAAAACCCCAAAATAATCTATTATCTAAAACAATATCTAGCTATGCAATAGATTACAAGGAGTTTAAAAGGAAATGAAGATAAAATGACCCAGCAATTCTATCCTAATGTATTTAGCAAGGAGATAAATCCACTCCTATGTTCAATGAAGCACTATTTAAAATAGCTAAGCTATGGGGCTATGGAACAACCCAAAGAGAGATGAGTGGATTAGGAAGATATGCGATAGCCACACCATGGAATACTACTCAGCTATATAAAAAAGACAAGATAAACTTTTGTCATTTGAGACACCATGGATGGAACTGGAGGGTATTATGTTCAGCAAAATAAGTCAGAAGGAGAAAGATAAAATTAGCTGATATCACTTACATGCAGAATATAGAGAAATCAAGGGTCAGATAAAGCCAAAGTAATAACAAATCTGGAAATCTGATTGTAGAACTGTGGCTACCCAAGCAGGATGGTGGTGAGGGGAGAGAACAAAGTGAGGAGGGGGCCCAATGGATGATGGTGGAGGACTATGGGTGTTTTGGTATTGTGTGTGGTGTGGTAACAACACCTAAAGGCAGAGATCCTATACCTCCAAATTAAAAACAATGCTCTAATCCAATGTTCCTTCAATTTTTTTTTCTATTTAAGTCAGAGCTATCACAATAATAGTTCAGGTAGTGTTGAATTGTTGGCTTCATTAAAATAGTGCTGGTCTATATTAATGAGAGGAAATCATTTTTGATCTGTTGACTAATCTTGGAATCTCTAGCTGTTTTTACATGGAGATACCCAAAAATTATGATGCTATATCAGTTTTTTTAGATTTATTTATTTATACATACAAGCTGGGATGCAGGCCAGAGGTGTGGGGCAGCGAGAGGGTCCACCAGAGACAGAGTGGGGAGCAGAACAGGCAGATCAGAAACACACTGCTGAGGGGAGCAGCGGGAGAGGCAGGAGAGGTCTGCAGCGCCATGTGGGAATCTCCCCGGCTGGGCGTCGAACTCGCACGGCGCACTGCCGACAGCTCCATAGCGCAGCGCTCAACCGCTGCGCCACCAGGGAGGCCCATACTATATCAATTTATAGATGGCCACTACTTTATCTTTTGAAAATGTGCTTGCTTTTATGACATTTTATCTTTATCCACATCCTTTTTGATCCAAATGGAACTTTTTCTTTGCCATTATTTGTCCAATAGTTTATTCTTCAAGTTGATGATGACATTTAATCTCTAGGATTTCCACTTATTAGTTACCATTTTTCAAGACTATTGGAACTGGGTTGTTAAAATTTCTAGAAATGTCTCCACTTGTCAAGTTAAGGATATGAAAACAACGTAATGATTGTCATCCTTAAGCTAGAAAGAAACCAGGTCACTTGCCCTTGTCATGTAAAGAACTTACGATGACCCCAATATCCATCCCTAAGTAACACTGACACCTGATGCTAATTGAGGAGACCATGGAGGGAAGACTGTGAGGTCACAGCCTGGTGCTTCCTGTTTGTAAATACACAGAATGGAGTCTAATTAGACTCAGGAGGAAATGTTACCCAGGGAATACATTTGGAAGACATGGAGGTACTTTGACAATTCAAGGCTACGCAGAACAAGGGTGGTACTGTGAGGTTATGTGATAGACCTATTTTTATTCCCCTCTAAAGCACTGCAAAATAAATAAGACTCTAAAAAAGAATATGGAGGCAGGGTGATTGTGTGTACATATCTCTGGCACAAATGAGATGAATTGTTCCAGCAGGGCACACCTGCTCCATTGTGCATGACAAACAAAAACTGCCAAGTGCTTCTGAAGTGCATTCACGTTCATTGTAACTGAGTGAACACGATCGGTTGTGGTATTTGCCTTTGTATAAGATTTTCCCTTTGGAATGATACTTAATCATTTCTTGTATATAACATTTCAGGGGACATTGAATTACTGTGCTGGAAAACGAACAATGACCCTGAACATGGACCAAAAAATATTCTGAAATTAACTTTTTTCACTCTGCTAATTAAAGAGAATTATAATAATTTTCTACTATACTGCATAAAACCACTGACATTGAGTGAGTTAAACATCTGTAATGATTTGGACTTCAAAGAGTAATATCTTTTTGACTTGAACACATATGCTTTATGGTACAAAAAAGGAGTGAATAAATGTTTATTCCATGGGACACATAATGGAATATAACTCTTGGATAAAAATACTCCTGGATAAAAAACTGATAAATAAAACATTGCTTCAAATGGTCGTGTAATTTCATTATACAGATGCAGTGGGAGCCCTCTAATAATTCATCTCTGACCACCACATGTTAACATACCTTTTATCACATACGTGACAAAGAATAACAGAACAGAAAAAATTTTCCTTTGTGCTACAATTGGAGATGGTTTTCAATGAGAGGCAAGACAAAGATGGCGGGGGTTGTTCAAGCTCTTAACAAAGACTTCCTAGGTTTTAAAGCTTGCAATAATAACATCTATTCACATGTCAACAGTGAATATAGTCTTAATTTTTTTCTTATCTAAAGCAGATCTAGCAGATAACATTTTTAGTAATTACTGTCTATGTTTAATATTGTAGAGTTAGAAATTACAGCATATTTAAATGTCTGGTGTAAAAACACAACTTAAAAAGTGTCAGCAGTTCAAGCAGAATTTTCTTTCCAAATATTATTTTAAATTAATTAGTAGAAATGTAATTTTGCAGTTCAGTCTGGTCTATTTTTATCCAAGAGAAGATAAAGATTAGGAGCATGGGCTCCAAACAAAATCATATAGCCTGAGTTCAAATCCTGGCTAGCAATTTCAAAATTAGGAGGTCATTTGTTCTGCTGGAACCTTTCTAAT
Organism: Scalopus aquaticus; assembly: GCA_004024925.1. Classification (NCBI taxonomy): domain Eukaryota; kingdom Metazoa; phylum Chordata; class Mammalia; order Eulipotyphla; family Talpidae; genus Scalopus; species Scalopus aquaticus. The sequence goes on from PVIJ01008632.1 coordinate 16,881, forward strand.
CTATAAAGTAAAGATAATAATAAGAATACTTACTTCATAATGATATCATAGAGATGGCATGGATGAATATATGGACAGTCTTAGAACAATGATTGAAACATAATGAGTAATAACAATATGCTGTTGCTATTAATTAATGTTAAGCATTAGGGGAGAAGAGAAAATGAGAACAAGAGGGAGGAAAGATGAAAAGAGGAAGAGAAAGAGCAAAAGGGTCTTGGTAATGATATGAGTAAATGTCGAGAGGAAGACTCCTATGTCAATATATTCTGGATCAATATATATAGGAGCAATATATATGGGATCAATATATTCTATTGGACTCAATGTTCCATCTGATTTTGCTTTAAAATACCATGTTTAGGTACCCATAAAGTGTCATAAACATCCAAGGAGAGCAAGTAAGAAGGGTCTGTTGGACTCTGCTTTTAATGGAGAGGGGTTATTAAATCAGAGCAGAGGAGTATGGCACACACTAACAGTGTTGTCATACGTAAGTAGATTATAGGTTTGATCAACCACTGGAAAATACATCTAATTTAACGGGGTGTGTGTGTGTGTGTGTGTGTGTGTGTGTGTGTGTGCACGCTCACACATGCTTGTCTATTACTCTGTCTACACTCTCTCATGGATCCTCTCTTAGGAAATAGAGGCTGAGAGACATCCAGCAGGGGTGTGAGGTAACCCTCTGGTCAAGGATAGAACAGGAATTCTGTCATATCCTTGGATTGACCTGTAGCCCTTCACTTGTTGTGTGTTCTGCTCAATTAAGCTACATGACTATAAGTCATTGGTAGTACCCTGGCTTGCTATCATTTATTTTATATCTTCTGCCTTAAGCTATATTAATTTAACAATAGCTCATTTCACAATATGAAGCCAAGTCCGTAATAATACACTTGACTTATTTTTCATCTTTCCGTGAGAATTTAGATCACATGTACTACACATACAGATCACATCTGTATCAATACAATGTTACTAAATTGCTTAATTGGGGTACTCACTGCTCATACTCTTGCTGAATATCCAGGAGCCTCTTACACTAGAGAGGCACCTATCCAGTAAGTTAAATAGAAAACTCCTGAATGCAAGCATGATTTGCTGTTTGCAAGTAATTTGGCATAGAAGTTATAGCCAGTAGTAAATGTTGAATTTTTAAAGTTTCCAGATAAAAATGTCAGTAGAGGTTCCCTTAGTCTTAACACTGATTAAAAAATTGGCAGGGAAGTGGAATGTGTTTATGTTGCTTTATTAACCACTTCATCCAGAAACTACTTATAAAGAAAATTAATAATCAAAGAAAAATACAGAAAGCTTAAGGACATAGGAATATCCCTTCTTTCTCTGCTTTCTTTATTTAAATGATTTTCCTTTCCCTCTACCACATCAGTGACTCTATTTTTAAAATTCTCCACTTTATATGGAGAAGAATGGCCCTCAGTAAATGACTCAGTTGGTAAAAATGTATGAATATTATGCATCTAATACATGCATCCCTTGTACATCAAATCTAATGTTTTTTTTTCTCATTATTTTTATTCATCCAACTATAGGGGACATGGAGACAATGATGTTGAATCTTTCTTGAAAGTTCTGAGGCATTTGAATGTGTAAAAACTGGGGTACCCAGAAATACAATTGATTACTAGGAGAATGCTCATAATCAATCTGACTTTAAATTTTCATTGTAGGGAAGTCAATAAAGAAAAATCCCTCAGCCTTACCTATTTTAAAGTATTTATATTTTCTTATTTTTAATTTTTCTACTGAAGTAACATGGGTATATGTGTCACTGGTGTATGTTACCGACCATACCCCCCACCAGGCACCCTCAAGTTCTCCACCGTGGCCCACTGTCTTATTTTTCTCTCTGTCAGTAGTCGGTCATCAAGACTTGAAGTTTTGAAGTGTGCAGAAGTGATTCAAAAACTCATCTACTGCAGAGAGGTTTCTGTATGCCCGTAAAGTGTCCCCTTAATCTAGGCTTAATTGAGTTTCTGATCCACATAGCTCTGCAGAGAAAATAGGCAAAGGCAATACACCATCTGACTGCAGAAATTAGGAAATTTTAGTAGCAATTATCTAGACTCTGCAAAACACCTTATCTGAAAGAATTTGAAGGAGAACAATGTAGTCACTTCCTCAAGAAATCAGATGACTAGTTCTTTAACACTAAATAATAACAACTACATGTAACTCTGAGTAAATTCCCGGGCGAGATATTCAACTTCAGATGGTCTAAATAGTCTGTAAACTACAATAGAGTCATGTAGATATCATTGAAGACTTCATGACATTTTCAGCAAGTTCTTTTTCCAAAATCTTTATTTTTGGAAAAATAAGGGAGTACAAAAATAGATTTTTAAAAAAATTTGGCATCTAAGTCAAGAAGAAGGAGTGTGGAATCGATAGAAGGGCTCAGAGTAATTCTTAACACGAATAATCTCTTGACGAGCACCCTTTGTTAGAACTATGTGGGTCCAATCGACAAAGAGCATTAATGAAAGCCTGCTCTGAGATAAAGAGCACAGCCAGCAGATTTGTTTTTTGTGCACTGCTGTTCGAGAGGACTGGTTGCTTACTGATCCAAATTACCTCTGTGTTATAGCAAGTTCTCTAAAGAATGAATAATAGCTTTTTATCTAATGCTGTCCCACTGGGGTAATGCATTTAGTCCCAACTCATGGATCGTGCTGGATAACAGTTTTCCTGGATATCATGCTACATTTTGCATAATTGGGTAACAAGCTACTTCTCAAGACATTAAATCAACTCATTCTCTGTTTCACTTGGAATCTGAGTCACCAGGCACTCTACTGACTCATCCTCTGCCAAGGGTTCTGCCGTAAGGATGGCTGGTGGCCAAAGAGCGCATTTCCCAGAAAAGGATGGGGTATCTGCCACTGACAAAGGATCGGGGCAGATCAAGTGACACCAGGTTTGATAATTAGTGACTTTGGGATAAGATTTTTTTCTAATTCAAATTTATAAGAATTGGGTCTAAATTGGGAACTTCATGTTTGGGCCCTTGGTAAATGGTGCTTCTGCCTTGCAAAATTCCCCAAAGGGTATGATATGTAAACAATGCTTCCTCAAGAAGCCCCTAATTAGATTTTTATTAGCAACGATGTCAGAGCTGGGCTCATGATAAATGGACATACAATCCATTAAGCTAGAAAAAGCTAATGAAGATGGATTTCTGGATTTATGATGGACATTTTAGCTTCCTAATTTTGATGGGCAATTTAGCTTCTGATTTTTGAGGGCAGCTTTCAGCTTTCTGGAAAATTCTATTAAATGCAGCTGGAACCAGTAAAGCAATGTTTCTTTCCCAATGAGGTGGGGTTAAAGCAATGTTAGACAACCTTGTCTACACATTGGAAACATCTGGGAATTCTCAGCTAATATATGAGACCCACCTCTGGATTTTGACACAGTGGTCTACAGTGTGATTTGGGCAAGAGGAGGTTTAAAATCATCCACAGGTGATTTGAGCATGCAGTAAAGGATCAGAGCTCCTGAACTCAAATAAAGTGGGATTGGATATAACATGGCAAGTAGAGAGAACACGGTCATAGAACTCAGACAGTTAGGAGAAAAACTGTAAAAACAAAATCAGAACAACCTGGAAACAAGCTTTTGTCCTCTGCCTGCAAGGAGACTAATCGACTGTGATAGTCCTTTAATGGTGAAGAAATGAATAGACTCCAAGTACTCAAACACCCATCAGAGAATTTTACAAACACACTACTGATTGGGGGATAAAAAAAGTTGCAAGAGAAAGCAATCTGATGCCATTTACGTAAAATGCAAAAAAGTGCAGAACACAATACGTGCCTTTATGTTCAAGGTTTTAAAGAAAGGCAAAGGACTGGTGATGTCAAAATTCAGGGTAGCAGTTACTGTTCAGAGGACACTGGGGAGTTTCAAAATGTTGGTAATATTCTGTTTCTTTTGCTGGGTGGTAGATGTAATTTTTAAAAGGAAATTCATCTATAAAACTGGCTATCAATCTTTGTCATCCCTTTCATTTATTTCACGTTAAGAGCTCCTGACTCACTGAAAGTATGAGTTAACAGAAAGAAGGCGTGTGAACACAGTCTGAAGGTGTGACTGTAAGCACGGGAAGAAAATAAAGATGTTACATAAGGTAAGAGAATGTGAACTAAAAACCCGCTCTGAAGAATTCTTAGAGTACTTTGCTATTAAATTTTAGGAGGGGGGTAAAAATAGAAAGATAGAAGAAGAAAGGGAGATAAAGAGGGGCGAAAGAAAGACCGATTTTTCCTGTTCAGATTGAAAACAAAAATATGTATTGGGGGCCTCCCTGGTGGCACAACAGGTTAAGTCTCAGCACTCAGAAGCTATTTGCAGCCACTGCAGCGCAAGTTCAATCCCCAGCTAGGAGCAGAAGACCTCTCCTGCCTCGCCTGCTGCACCCCTCAGCAGTTACTTCAGTCAATCTGCCTGTTCTGTCCCCCACTCTGTCTCTGGTGAATCCTCTCACCATCCCATACCTCTGGCCTACACCCCTGCTTGTATGCATAAATAAATAAATCTTAAAACAAAAACAAAAACAAAAATAGGTATTTCAACTTTTGAGAGGTTGAAAATAGTCTTTGGACTCTGTGGATAAAAGAACACCTGCGCTCAGATTTTGTTTCAGATTTTTTTTTTCGTATGTAAAACTACAAGAATTTTGGTAGAAAGTGCAAGGTGTGGTCCTCCCTGGTGGCGCAGCTGTTGAGCACTGCGCTGTGGAGCTGTCGGCAGCATCGTGATGCAAGTTTGACGCCCGGCCGGGGAGAATCCCACATGGCGCGGCAGACCTCTCCTGCCTCGCCCGCTGCTCCCCTCAGCAGTGTATTTCTGATCTGCCTGTTCAGCTCCTGGCTCTGTCTCTGGTGAACCCTCTCACTGCCCCACACCTCTGGCTTATACCCCAGCTTGTACATATAAATAAATCTTAAAAAAAAAAAGAAAGAAAAAGAAAGTGCAAGGCGTTCAGAGTGAATGATAGACAAATGTATCAGTCATATGTTGGCTTAGTAACCTGTGTGCCCCCACTGAGTCTGTAACAGTTCTGCTACTCTGGGCACCCCCTAATTGCTCCGACTTCTAGCTTTTCTAGTACTCAGAACAGGTGCTCGGCTCCACAGGGTAACTCACTCCCTTCCCACATCCACAGCAAATGCTCACGGTAAACTAAATCAGGGTTTCCCACTAAGTGGCCATTCCCTGCGGCCTGTGGATGAAGAGCCCCATCACCACCTGGGATTATTTTAGACGTGAGGACTTGGAGGTATTGTCATGACAATTGTGAATCAGAAGTCGTGTTTTCACACACCTGTGTGTCCCCTGTGACGCTGGAGAGCCTAACTGCAGAGAATCGAGTAGCTGAGCAGACCAGGAACATGCCTTGCTTTGGAAGATTTCTCAGCTGCTTTTGATTTTGTTTTAATGTGCAGTTGTAATCTTAGTCAGTGCTCTAGACACCTTATCAAAACACATCTCAAAACAACTACATAATTCTCCCCAAGAGCAACTGTGAAAAACAGATTTCTATCTGATAGTTATTATCACTACACAATACATCTACTATAGACCCCTAACTCCTAAATAAAAGAATTATTGGCCTCCCTGGTGGTGCAAAAGGTTGTCTCAGCACTATGAAGCTATCCACAGCCATTGCAGCAAGAGTTTGAAGCCCAGCCAGGGAGCTTCCCACATGGCACAGCAGACCCCTCCTGTCTCCCCGCTGCTCCCCTCAGCAGTGTATTTCAGTGGATCCACCTGTTCTGTTCCCCACTCTGTCTCTGGTGAATCCTCTCACCACCTCACACCACTTGCCTACACCCCAGCTTGTATGTGTAAATAAATAAATCTTTAAAAAAATGAAAGAATTATTGGTCATTCATTTTTCTTCTCCATCTTTCTCTTTGACATAGTTTTATGGTTCTAGCAAAGGAAGGAAGACAGTTTTTAGATTTAAAAACAGTTCAGTTCAGTCTGAGGTGACCTGAAGTTTGGACAGTTTTAAGGTATATTATTGGTAGAGATAGAATATGAAAATTGTATCGTTAAAGTCCTTAGGATAAAGAATCATTTTTAGAGTGATGATACTGGTCAACAAATTTTTACAAAAGTCGTATTACTGAAATAAAATTAGTCATTTCCTATCAATTTTTATGTGCTCAATACGAATATGACAGTCAAATTCTAATTTTGGCTCTAGTTTTTTTTGTAATTTCAATAAATGGATGTTTATTTACATCACAAAATGCATGCCAATCACTGGTCAACAAATTTTTACAAAGGTCATGTTACTGAAATAAAATTAGTCATTTCCTATCAATTTGTATGTGCTCAACATGAATATGACAGTCAAATTTTGGCTCTAGTTTTTTTTTGTAATCTGCAATAAATGGATGTTTAAATCACAAAATGCATGCCAATAATAATAGGCCTACGGTTAATACCTGTAAAAAATCAAGTCAGAGACTACTTCTTAGATTTCTTCCCTTGTCTCTCGAACAGCTGTTCAGGAGCATCTCTGGGGAGTGGCCAGCAGTAGTCAGCCAGCATTGTAATGGACCATTTTCCCTGGTATCTTTGTTCCATGGATGTGCTATCTTGATGAAAACGTTCGCCATGTTCATCACTAACCATCCCACAGTTTTCAAGGAAGAAGTCCAGATGGGAATGAAGGAAGTGGATCTTTAGAGACATACTGCAGCCAAGTTTCTGATATTGCATCAGCATGTCTTCTACTAGTTCCTTGTAGTTTTCTGCCCTAATATTCCCAAGAAAGCTTGTAGACACTAGGCGAAAAGCATTGCTTGTTTTGCATCACGCCGCAGCAAGTTGTTGAACCGGTCATCTCAATGCAGACGGAACGTTTGGGTAGACTATTCTCGACTTCTTTTGCTTCATTATTCCACCAGAAAGAGGAAGAACCAAGCAGAAGTAACAGTCTTTTATGTGGTTGCCTGGCTCTCTCCACACCATGGGGACTGCAAATGGAATTGATGGTCTTTCGCCATTGTGAAAGCTGTGTTGTCCGTGTAGCGCAGCATACATGCAGGGCCCAAGGCTTGTCTTGGTCACCAACCTTGCGTCCAAAGTAAAGATGATAAGCCTTCTTCGCTTGAGAAGTGATACTTTTCTTCTAGTTGGCAAATGTCACTTCCCCACAAATAAAGCAGAAATTGTCCACGCTATTAACGCACTTTCGAGGCATTACTGTTCTGTATTGTGCCTAAATGGATAAAAGAATAATAGTTCTATGGAACAGTAGCTTACACTGTCTTGCACAAAGTCTGAAATATTTTCAATGCTCAACCTTTCCGACAGGGCTTTCTATAGTGCACTGCTGACGTCAGCTTACTTCAGCAGCCGCCTGGCAGTAGCATTGCATTGCATCAGAAAATGATGCAATCAACTCTGGATGATGTGTGCATGATGGTATTATGCAATGTGATGCAATATGACAACATTCTAGGCTGATTTAGGATGTTGTTGCAGTCCTACTGCATAGATTTACACAGTGAAACATATAAAATGAATTATATGAAATATCTTCAAAAATGAGAGCTAATACAAAATTTTCAGGGTTATATTCATGTTCAGCACACCAAGATACAACAGATTAGGGCCTTTTTAAGTCAGTTATGATCTCACTGTTGACCAGTGTTATAAATCAGTTTTATTTTTCAAGGAGAAATATTGATTTTGAAGGTTCTAAGTCAATATGGATCACCCTACCTTATCCAATGGCGTTTATCTCTGATTAACCTCCCTGCTCCTCTTGCTGTCTGCCATCCTAATTCACATTCTCTCCCACAAATAAAAGATTATTTGTGCCAAACCAAAAATCCAGCAAGGCATTTATCAGGCTGTTATCTCAAATGCTAAGTGAAAAAAAAAGAAAGAAAATTTTAAGTTGATTGGAAATAGCCATAAGAATAGTCAACTTCTGTAAAGAAATACATCTGTCTTCCTTCTATTTTATGTAAGTCAATGTGACAATTTAACCTTCCACTGATTGTAGAAATCACAGGGTCGGGAAGTTATCTAGACGGATCCATCGTTCTTATTATTCTTGTACCTGTGTTGATTATTTTATTTTCTGCTGATTAACTTACCGCATCAAGCACAGATATGGTTTCTGTTGATTGGATTTTCCAACCGGGTTCTTCTTATGTAACTCCCTTTCCTGAAGATATCTTGCCTCACTTCTACACCTTGATCATTTTTCACATTCAAGGCACAATTACCCTGAGGTCACAGAATATTTTCTTACGTTTTGCGAAATGACTTCACTTTTTTCTCCTCATTCTACAAATTAGGGGATTTTTAACTATTTCTTTTTTTCCCTCGTATTTATTTATTCCAAAACACAGTAGCTGACCCCACGTCTCTATACATAGCCCTGTATGTGGACGATGAAAGTCAATGTTTGCACCTTTCCCAGCCCATCTGACTCATCTCTGGCTGACACTTCTCATCCAGATGGATAGAGAGCACGTGTGGTTTGAAGTTTCTCACCTTGCGCTCGAGTTATTTTAATCTCTGGATGTTCTTTTTACCACGGAGCTCCATGGCGACGGACTGGTGGGAGGTATGGAAGGAAGGGAATGAGAAAGGTATGTTGGCAGCTCACAAAGCCATCAGCATCCCGGGACTTCACATCTAAATAAAGTGGGCTTTCAGCGCAAGCCTTATTTAAAAAGGGGAAAAAAATTCTTCTACAGATGAAACAGATGCCAGATGGAAACTACTCTGCTGACTTTCTCCAAACAGACTGGCAGCTGTTACTTCTTCCATAACTTTTTCCAGTGAAATTTTTAGGCTTCACCTGTTAATGAACATGACAGGACTTTGATTCTTGTCCCCACCCTTATGTCTTCCCCTCCCCAACTTCCCCTTAAAAGGACAGCAGACTGAACTTAGAAAGTCCAGCTCAGGGTGGGCTCTGAATACATCTGGTTTTATCTACTGTGGCTGAAAAGGGACACACTTACTACCCACAGGACTTAAATAACCGGGTTATCCCCACTTCTTGGTCCTCAGAGTCCCTCCTCAGGGGGGGCAAGGCCAGCAGCTGAAAGGCAGAACTCCTGCTCCCATTATTATTTCTCTGTATCACTCTTTAAAAAAAAAAAAAGACCTATTAATTTATGCATACAAGAACTGGAGTGTAGGCCAGAGGTGTGGGGGGGTGAGAGGATTCACCAGAGACAGAACAGGCAGATCAACTGAAGTACACTGCTGAGGGGAACAGCGGGGAGACAGGAGAGGTCTGCTGAGCCATGTGGGAAGCTCCCTGGCCGGGGATCGAACTCGTGCTGCAGTGGCTGTTGTTAGTAAGTTGCATAGTGCTGCGCTTCACCTGTTGCGCCACCAGGGAGGCTCTCTGATCACTCTTTAAAGACCATTTTTTTCTTTTTCTTCCAGAACTTAACTGAGACTTGCCCAGGAGCTGGAGAACAGACAGCAATTAGGTTTAACAGAAATAGACATAGAACCTCAGGTTAGAACAAAACAGTGAAACTCAAAGTTATAAATTAGATCTCAGCCATGGAGAGCAGATTCTTTTTAACTGATACTGACATTGAGAGACAAAGAGAAAGGGGAGATGCTCAGCGGGAAGAAGGAGCACCGTCTTGCTGACTTAGACAAGCAGCCACAGCCGCTGGCCAACTGGGTCTGCCTGCTTTTTTCTAAGATAATTAGTTCTATGGACACACAGAATTTGATATTCAAAATGATCTCCTAATAGCTCTTCCAGTATCTGCTGTTAAGGAAACATAAGACGGCACTGAAAAAATAATGGACAGATAACACACTGCAAACAAACATTGTAATAAAGTTAATGAAATAAGCAAAGATCAGGTACAAGTTACATAACACACGATACACTGCAGGCAGCCTGCGACTCTCGACTATTTTATGATGATGAATTCCAGTAGGTTTCACTGTTTAATTCACTCTTTGGGTTGAAATAGTTTTTTTTCAAAACTTACTGATGCCTCTCGAATCCACCAGCACTGCCCCCTATTCCAGTCCCCTGCTGTCCCCAGACAGGGCAGAAGCCACAGCCAGGGAGCGCCCCCCCTTCCCGCTATTCACTATGTCAGTACCCTACGTGAACTGCCCTGCCTCCCTCCACAAACGGGAGAGTGGGCTGCCCTTAAGCTGGTGTCCTCATCGCGCACCATCTAGGGACCTGATTTTACCAGTTTCTCTTCTCTCAGCTGTACGGGCAACCTGTGTGTGTCAAGTGATTTCCCACCATCTGCCTTTATGCGTCACTGTTTTACTATCATTACAGCAATAACAACAAAAACCCTCAATCTGGCATCACCTTCCAGCTGCCCACTTTGTCACTTGACATTTGAGAATGGAAATCATAACCAGTCTTTCTCGATGATAGAAAGATAGATAGATAGATAGATAGATAGATAGATAGATATAGATACAGATAATAGGTGACAGGCAGATTAATAGATACATTGATATAGACATATATCACTTCGCATATACATTTATATATGTATAAATATGTATACAAAATACATTTGATTATATACAACATATGTATATTTACATAATATACTTGATACACATATAAACGAACATATGTAGATCATATATCATGTATATATAAATGAATGTATATATTATATAAAGTTTACATGTAAATGTATGTAATACTATATAGACACACATTTTTACAAAGAGACATTTATATTAATTATTTTGGCCACTCTCTTCTTACTAAGGGCTCCCCAAGAAAGAAAAGATCAGTTCAGAAGAAAGAAACTAGCATGTTAGCATGTGTGGCCTATGACAGATAGAAGAGAAAGACATAAAGCACCTCCACTAGGGAAAAAAAAAAGACTTAGAAGAAGAACTACCTTTAAGACACAGCATACTCAAAAAGGGAGGACACCCAGGATTTATAAAGCACCTGCCAGAAATACTGCTTCTCAGCAGGTTCTAGGGGTGAAGCCTAGATGCCTGACTTCAGGAGTCCATGAGGTTACCCGTCGGTCAAGCTGATGGTGCAGTAAGAGAAAGCCTTTGCCTGGAGACTTGTTGCACTGGCTCAGATGTCCACAGAGAAGAGCGGTGCATCCACTGTGGTGCAGACCGCCAAGCCCTGCTCATGGGAGGAGGCAAAGGCTGTGTCCCTGGAGGTGCAACACTCAGTTCAGCCCCAGGTGCCAGAAAGATGGCTGAGAAGGAAAATGGGAAAAGGAACCAGAGATAAGACCTGCCTGCTGGGGAGATCAAAACTGCCCACCCTCTTTGTAATGGACTTGGGGAGCATCTTAGCCATCTGTACTTCAATATTCGTGCTCATAAAAATAAGGGTGAAATGAAGGGTACCACCATGGTGCTTAATATTATGGGCTCAGTTGACTGCTTAAATGGATGTCCACGTAGCTGGTGAACCATAAATGTGGAGTGTCTGGGAGAATACTCCAGAAGTAACCAGCATTTGAATTGATTATTTGAATAAAGCAGATGACCTTTCCAAGTGTAGGTGGGAGCTGAACAAAAAAGGCAGAGGAAAGGTGAATTCACACTCTCTTCTTGAGCGGAAATAGCCATTTCTTCTACCCCTAGTGTTGGGACCCCTGGCTCTTGGGTCTATGGACTCCAGAAGCAAGACTTACAGCAGTGCCACAGCTCCACTACTGTTCCCTTTTCTCAGATCTTTGAACTGAATGACATTACTGGCTTCCCTTGGGTCTTCTCAGCACATAATCGCCTGAGTCAGTTCCCATAATAAATCTGCCCTGACGTCTCTGTCTATCCTTTTGGTTCTGTTTCTCTGGAGAACCCTGAGTAATACAACCACCTTCTTTATAAGGTGATTAATGAACAGATACAAGGCTCTTAGTGTCTGCCACCTACTAAATCTGAAGTGCATGACTTTATGGAGCTGTTCTTCTAAGCAAGAGAAGACTAGGCATAAACCTTCCCACACACGTAGGGCACAGAAGAGGAAACCACTGAACATAGCACAGTGTTACGGTTCTTGAATGGATGTACTTGAAGACACAGGACAGAGGATCCAGTTATGTGGTGAGGCAGCAAAGAGGTCACCATTGTCAGCTGATGTCATAGTCAGTTCCAGCCACCACCACACAATTCCACAGAACTGGTGACTCAAACAATAGAGATTTATTTTCTTGAAGCTCTGGAGGCTGGAAATCTGAGGTTAGGATACTAGTATGGTCTGCTTCTGATGGGAGGAGGGCTATCTTCCTGGCTTGGCAACTACTAGCTTCTCACTGCGTCCTCACGTGTACACAGAGCTCTGAAGTCTCCTTCCTTTCTTATCCAGGATGCCATCACAAGGCTCCACCCCCCATGACTTCATACGCTCCTAATGATCTCCCAAAGGCTTCATCTCTGAGTACCATCACATTGTGGGTTAAGGCTTCGACATATGAATTTCAAGAAAACCCAGTTTAGTCCATCACACTTGATTCTGGAGGGTTGAGAGACACAGCTCAGCATAGGGCCCGAGTTCCCTGGCACAGCAGTGTCATGCATTCCACACCTGCTCTCGTGGTACTGGGGCAAACACTCCACCCCACAGATGAAGCTGCCTGTTTACCAATTCAGTCTCAGTTGATCAGAATTGCTAACTCTGGTCAGTTTGCTTGTGACTAGCAATTCCCTTGTATCTCTTTTGTTTTTCTTAAGTGCTTACTTTTCATTTTCTGTGGATTAAATGCAGGGACTTTGTCACCTCTCTTTTGACTAATCTAGATGTTTATTCCAGATATCATTATTGTCTCCTTCTCCACAGTTTTGGTTATACAGACATATAGACATGTAAACAACTGGTTAGCAGGTGAATGAATGAATGATTGAATAAGAAAAACGTTGTTTGATAAGGCGACATTTAGATCTGTAAGCTCTTGTACTATATTTTCAGTGTCAATGTTCTTGTTATCAGTCTTGTTGGTCATTTAAGACTTTGATGTTACCCAAAGATGTATTCTCAATTAGTGCCTTGTCGGACTTAAGAATACACAGAATGAGACTGTGTTGAAAATGAGCTCACAGAGATTCTTTTCCTCTCTGTAGTTTTGAGAAAGCCTTAACCTACTGATGAAACTCTCCAAGAGGTCACAGTGAAGAGACCCAGTCAATAAAGTATATTCAGGGACTGAGGGGTTTGTCAATGAGACAGGAAATCTACCAAAAACCCATTGCTGAAAATGAATGGTGCTTCATTCAGTAAGTGTCTGAGAATCAAACATGGCCCATATTTATATCTCAGAAACTATCTAAGTATTAGTGATAGAATAAAGAAAAGTAAACTGTACATACACACACACACACACACACACACACACACACATACACACACACAGACTCTGTCCTCAAAACCATGTCACGTGCATTGCAGAGCAGTAAACCGATAATCACAATAAAGTATGAGTTGTTATAGAAATAAATCTCATGCTGAGATTTATCTTAAAGTCTAATGTCAAATGAACTAAGGTTATCTTGTCTATCCTTCTTCTAATCAACAGCCAACACTTCTGTAAATTAAACTCTATCTGGAACATTTTGTTTTATGAATGCATTGTCACATTTTTCAAATAGAGTATTTACAAATAGAGTATTTATAATAACTCCATTTATTTGCAAAGGGATTTTTTTCTAGACAGCACCCTCATACAAGGGTCGAAAGGCCTAGAACACATAGGCACCATGTAGGCTACAGAATAGGACAAGAACCTCTCCCTCCAGAAGCTGTAACAAGTGGAAGTGAAGACAATGTCAAACACAGTAAATACTTTTCAGGACAGGACAAGATGAAGTATTAAATGAGTGGCCAGACCCATTCAGTGTAATAGGGATTAATGTAAGAGAGGAAGCAGGATTTAAGAAATTTGAGATTGAGTCAGTGGGTAACAGATGAAGAAAATAAGGCCAATGGCTATGTATAGAACTATGAGGTCTTAGTTCTGGCCAATGAGATGAAATGAGTTGTGTTTAGTTATAATTATTCTGATTTCATGCTGTTGAAACCATAAATAGTACTACTGGCTTGACTAACATGAGAAAAGGACTAGGTATCTATTAATGGACACAATATTTACAATGACAGACTCTCTTACAAATGGTCCAAACTACAGAGATGGCATGCCATGTGTACATAATAGCCTTAATGTGTTTAGGAAAATATTATTGGATTAAAAACCAGACATTTTTAATTGAATAGAACTACATATAAAGAGTCATAAATGACTCACCCAATTGCCTCTTCATGGTTCAATGTTCATTTAACACCAATATAAAAATAGTAAAAATATCATACATAGAATTTAACCTAAGTGCTTTACAGATCAACATCACAACTAGTTTTCAAGATGATATGGGGAGACAGCCACTGACAGATTATATAAACACTTTGGAGAAAATCAACGGAGGACAGCAAAAAGGAATTACGATTGAAACAAGAGCAATTAAATAGTGCAGCACCCAATTGGGCATATGAGCTTAAATATGCTGCAGGCCCCTCTCCATCTGGATTTTAATAAGCTTTGAGTTATTGCCAATAAAATACCAAGAAGGCCTCTTCCGGAATTCATGGGCATCTGCCCACATGGTTCAAAAAGGCAGCTGATGGCTTACAGTTGCTGTTGAGAAGATGATCACGGAAGAGGCCAGCATCTCAAAGTCAGTCAAGGCTTCACAAGCTCTGCCTCGCTAGAGATTTAGTGAGCTTTAGCCTCATTTGCTTTTGTATCACTTAAAATAACTTTAAGGAACTGTGAATTCTCTTTCAACCTTTTTTTTTGGGGGGGGTGAAATATTTAAGATATATTCATTTAGGGGCCTCTCTGGTGGCACAACAGGTTAAGCGCAGCACTATGAAACTATCCAGAGCCACTGCAGCACGAGTTCGATCCCCAGCCAAGGAGATTCCCACAGGGCGCAGCAGACCTCTCCTGCCTTGCCCGTTGCACACCTCAGCAGTGTACTTCAGTAGACCCATCTGTTCTGCTCTCAACCTACTCTCCACGCCTCTCACCAGCCCCACACCTGTGGCCTACACCCCAGCTCTTGTATGCATAAATAAAATATTTTTTTAAAAAAAAGAAGTCCTGGAGTGGATCCTTCCAAAAGCCACAATCCTCACTGCAGAGGTAGAATAATTGGCTTGTCAAGAATTTTCCAGTATTTTGTCAAGGACACATGGTTAAAATGGATAAGAGAATGGATTGTTGATGTCCCAGGATGTTCAACTCAGAGGCTCTATTAACTCATAAATTAACTTTTAAAACATCCACTGGGGGCCTCCCCGGTGGTGCAGCGGTTAAGCGCTGGGCTGTGGAGCTGTCGGCAGCGGTGATGCGAGTTCGACACCCAGCCGGGGAGAATCCCACATGGTGTGGCAGACCTCTCCTGCCTCACCCGCTGTTCCCCTCAGCAGTATATTTCTGATCTGCCTGTTCTGCTCCCCACTCTGTCTCTGGTGAACCCTCTCACCGCCCCACGCCTCTGGCCTGTACCCCAGCTTGTATGTATAAATAAATAAATCTTTTAAAAAAAAATCCACTGGTACTTCACCAGATCTGGAAGAATGGGAAACAAAATTTTACCCATAAATTTATGGGAAATGTATTCTAAATAATTCAAGTTAATGTTAAGTTGGAATATACTAATGAAATGTTAAGTTGGAATGTATTAAGTCTATCTGCAGACGTAAGTGTTTTGTCAATTTGATTGCTAAGTAAATAATTCCCCGATGGACTATGTTACAGGTTGACTATGCCCCCTGCCAAATTCACATGTTGATGTCCTAACCCTTAGGACCACAGAGTGTGTCCTTACTTGGAGTTGGGGCCTTTACACAAATAATTAAGGTAAAATGAGGTCATTAGAGTGAGAGCTAGCTTAATACAATGGGTGTCTTTATCAAAAGGGAGAAATTTGCACACAAAGCCACTCAGAGTGGAAAGAGTGTGAAGAGATGACATCTACAAGTCAAGGAGAGAGGCCTGGGACACGTTTTTCCCTCCCAGACCCCAGAAGGAGAAATTCCTGCTGACACCTTGATTTCAGACTTCAGCCTCCAACACTGTGGCACAGAAATTTCTGCTGGATAAACCAGGATAAACCATCTAGTCTGTAGGAGTTGTTATAACAGCACTAGTATACTCATACATGCTGCAGCATCACATTCTTAGCTTGGAATTTCATCACAAATAAATAAAGACGGAGGGGGGCGGGGGGAAGGAAGGAAAAGGGCACAAAATGGAATGGAACACAAGGGACCATGGAGATGGATCACGGGTGAATTGGTGGTGGGCTACCCAAGGGGAATACAAAATGTAAAAGACATGAATAACAATAAAAATGTATATTAAAAAAAGTTAAACCCCTCCATTGTTGCTTAAGGCAAATATTCTCTTAAGAAAAATAAAATGATAAAATAAATAAATAAAGACAAATGTTTGCAGATAGATGATGGATGGATGGATGGATGGATGGATGGATGGATGGACAGATCAATTCTCACAACTAAAAGAGCCATTTAAATCTCCCTCTCTGGATGGAAATAGATTAAATCTAGAGGAAGATAATGGGTTTAGAAAGCTTCTCCCTAAATCTGGAGTAACATTCTCAGAAAGTAAAATAAATCAGTGAAGGTAACAATGAGACAAAGGGAAATGGGAATTCCAATTCCTGTAATACAATCAGACCCTTAAAGTGTTCCACATTGCATAATAGGATAGGTAATATCACGTAAATATTTGTTACATTTAGGAGAAAACTGGGATTACCTCAAAGCAGAAGTTCATGCCAAAGTCCCTTATCACACAGTCTGCAATGGGCCATTATCACCACATTGAGGCGACTCATTTGCCACTGTAAGTCCAGCTTCTGGATTAGTGCAACACAAAGAATTTAGGATTATTGTAGAGATGATGTAAAATGATAACCACAAACATTTTTTGTAAAAACTTATAGACATATATGACACAAAAAGAGGTGCCTTACAAAATAAGTAACTTGAAATCAGAAAATATAAACTATACTCAAGAAACTCAATAGCTGGTCTATTCAGAACCGGACATTTTCAAAGAGAGAAACAGAAAATTAAAGGACCAGGATAAAGTTTTTTTTTCTTTTGAATAGCCACTCAAGACATGCGGAATCAGAGATAGATAAGAAATGGTCAAGAAACAAAACTTAGAAAACTCAAAGATAATTGTTAGACATTACCAATGAGATGGATATAAAATAGAACACTTTGGGAACTGCAGTATTATCTAAAGGCAATTAGGTTCATTTTTTTTTTAAAGCGGAATATCCTAAGAAGAGCCAGAATATGTGTGCTTGATGATCGATCTTCAAATCCTGCAGTAAATATCACTACTAAAATAGTAAACCAACGTTACCTCAATAAAAATACAAAAATCCAGAATGAAAATGATACAGAAGCCATGTAAAGCCTATAGAACTCACCATCATTATATTAGTATGACGTTTTTAAATTCCAAGGTATTCTAAACATGAAGGCTTTGGAAAAACACACATGCCCAGCTGCTGACAGAGAGCCTGTTGCCCCATTGCATAAGCATCAGCTGGTTTATCAGGAAACATTGGGCACCTGTGTGAACCATCGTGGAGTGTGTATTATTAGGGTAATACACCATGCTCTAGATGCCCAAGAGTCTAGGACAGCTGGTTTGTCAGCAAGTAGGCCCACACTAGAGATTCCTTTTTCTCTCTCTCTTCTCTCTACCCCACCTTCATTGTACACTAGAGGAAATTAAAGCAGCTGCTGGCCATGAACTCTGTCTAATAAAATCACTCTGACCTTGCTGTTCCCTCTGTCCTCGTTCATGAGTGTCATTTATGTTTGTGCCACCATGGCCAGGGACTTTCTGAGATTTATAGGTGCAATTTACATCACATCGGTGTTATTTTCCTTTAGTTTTATCCCCAAGGAATAAAAGCAGAGACAGGTTAGCATTTTAATAGGAAAGTTGAGTCAATCTCAAACCCTAAGCCATCTTCTAAACTTAAACTCTATTTTTTAAATTATTCCTGTGTTGGATTTTAAGTCAATTACTTGCCACTGCTAAGGAAATAATTATATTTTATATATACAAAATTGTTGTTTGTTAAAACATTTGTAATTTATTCTTGCTTTAGAGAAAGGATGAAAGATCACAATTTTACCTCAAGTTAGAGGGATGATCAAATTTTATCTATAAAAGTTGGAGACTAACTAAAAACCAAAATAAGTGAGATTGTAAGATACAATTTGAAAGACTGGAACATATATATCCTAGCTTATTTATTTTTAAGTAATTTAAGGAAGATTTATGACTGAGAGGAATGAGAAGCTCATGCCAACTTTTGTAGCCTTTTTCCTAAAAAAATAAGAAAAACAAAAAAACAGGAAAGAAAAACAAAAAAAAAAAACAAAAACAGGAACCCCATTTGACTCAGAGTAAACTCATTTGAACATTGAGAGATGCAGATTTTTATTTGTAACTAAACATACGAATTTTGGGTAAGTTCTAAATTTGAAGAATACATTCTAGTTACTAAAACAAACTTGCAATGACAAAACGTTCCATAGACTGCTTCAGGAATCTATGTTCCTTCTCAGCTAGGATGCCCCTAACTTGAGAGAGAAGAGAGGACCGTGGAGTTCTGGGCAATTACGATAGAGATTACTGTGTATATGCACCTTTATTTCTTCTATTGCATTACCAGTCGCACTTAATCAGGAATGTACCAAGTTGCCATCTTTCTAAGAGTGTGAGAATTACCTGGTAAGAGCTCTATCTGGAGAATTAAGCGTATTTGTCAGATAAATACGAACTGACTTGTGAATGCAGCATGTAAACATTAGGCATCTTAGCAAGCAGTGTGGATGGATATTGGCGTGTGCACGTGGCATTTACAACTTTCCATCCCTTAAAACACTTTCTTTAGGGCCTCCCTGGTGGCACAATGGGTTAAGCGCAGCACTATTGAAGCTACCCAGAGCCACGCACTGCGAGTTCAATACCCGGCCAGGGAGATTCCCACACGATACAGCAGACCTCTCCTGCCTCGCCCGCTGCTCCCCTCAGCAGTGTACTTCAGTCTATCTGCCTATTCTGCTCCCCACTCTGTCTCTGGTGAATCATCTCATACCCCCCACCTCTGGCCTATACCCCAGCTTGTATGCATAAATCAATCAATCTTTAAAAGAAAACCCAACACTTTCTTTAGCAGTTTCCCGATGCGGAAATAACTAATTGGATTATGCTTAAATTCATCAATTTCTATTAAACTTATTTATTTTATGACATCCTTGTTTGAGGCAGTATTTGATTTCTTCCCTCAGGTGGAACCTCGTGATCCATCACCATAGCCCTTGTGCTCTTCCCTCCCCTGTTTTGACTTCTCTGCTTCCCCCAAGATCTGTATACCTCAGATAGAGGGTCAGCTTGCAAGGAAAATGTTTCTTCTTTATGGCGAGTGGAACCACCCCTAGGTCTGGGCAAGCAGGATGCTCCAAATGGCTCGGCCTGGCCAGCTGGGACTCCATTCACAGAGTGAACGCCCCAGAACACGCCGGGGAATCATCTCAGAGAAGTTGGCGCAGGCAGGCACAGCTGTGTCTACAATCTTCCAAGTCTATAGAGGTGATCGATGCCTTTCGGACGCACCAGAACACATCTCTGCACCCTTGCTCTGTGTCCTTATTAAAAGTCCTCTGACTTAAAATACACTGATTTTTCTTTTTTTTTTTTTGGGGGGGGGGCAAGTTGGGCTATAAGGGAGCTAGAAGACAGTCAGCTTCAGAGCAGGGAGAGGATAAGACTGTGAAAATGCTTCACAAAGGGAAAAGGCCAACAAATTCACTAACTCAGTTAGCCTTTTGAGATTGCATAAAACCAATAAATCGGTGATTAAATGATCTTCTCAGAGGTGCTAAGATTCCTTTTTGAAATGTTTATTTTATGCTTCTCAAGTTCCAATTCTGAGCCTAGAGATATTCCTAAGAGTGGTATACCTCCAAAACTTGGCATTTTTGAACTTCTAAATATCTTAGTAACTATATGGATCTTGGTTATTGGTTCTTTGTATTATCAAATAAATAATGAATGCTAAATTTCTAATAGCTCTTTCATAAAGCTAATTGAACAAAAATTCTACTAAATTTTCAGTGTAAATTTAAATTTGTTTTGTTTACATAATTCTGATTCATACTGAGATACTGACTATAATTTGTCTTGTACCTTTTGATTTTAAAGCATACTTTTAAATATTTTAGAAGAAAAAGAATTTGGGGGATTACTTAAGAAAGCTAATTTTAATTTTTAATTGTTAAGTCTTACCTATCAACAGCATGCCAATCAGGTGAATATATTGATTATATAAACATAATAATTGATTTTTGTAGAGCCAGACAATATAAATGTTAATACATATTTATGAATTATGTCTATCTTTATTCCATTACTCATCCCAAAATTACTGCTTTATAAACAGAGCACCAGGCTTGCATAGTATAAGTACATTTCACTCATCATTGTTATTTTGCCAACTTTCAGTCACATAGAAGCTAAACCTTTGAACATCATGCAGACATATTTGCCAAGAATAGAGAATAGAACAGATTTTATTTAACAGTTTGTTAGTATGATATGTAACTTCTAAATATTTGACATATGGTATGTAGGCTTCCCTTTTTACTCTTGCTCCAGGGCCTGCAAATGTTAGAAATGAACCTAAATTTAAAGACAAATGCTAGAGAGTATATCAAAGGACCAATATTAGAAATACATAAGCTAGTTTTATAACCACATCACGTGGCCAAGCAGTGGGCGGCTATGGCAGTCTTTCCACAAAATCATTAAATATTAGTATATTATGTAATTCGGTGTATGCTAATTTTGTGTTTTCTTTTCTTTTTTTTTTTTTTTTTGCAAATTAGAAGAAGCCTTCTAGCACATTCCAGAATACACTAGTAGTAGTTGGTTCCATGTTTTAGGAAAAGCAACAGTCCCAGTAATTCTTTCTGTTTTGGAGACCTGGTTTGCCCCTCCAGATTGGCCCTTCGCCCAACTTGCCGTGTGCCCTGGAGGAAGCTGAGCCACGGAGACAGTGCTCATAGGCTATTCGGGGGACGCTGCCTTACTACTGGGCCTGACTTCTCTGGACCTGGGAGTGAGCGGCCATGAGGCAGCTGCTTCCTATTCAGCACACTCCCATAAGCTGGCAGCTCCACAACTAAAGACCACAGCTTCCCTAAAGACCTTGTTCTTTTTTTTTTTTTAAAGATTTACTTTTTATTTATACATACAAGCTGGGGTACAGACCAGAGGCGTGGGGCAGTGAGGGGGTTCACCAGAGACGGAGCGGGTAGCAGAACAGGCAGATTAGAAATACACTGCTGAGGGGAGCAGCGGGCGAGGCAGGAGAGGTCTGCCGCGCCATGTGGGATTCTCTCCGGCTGGGCGTCGAACTCGCATCGCCACTGCAGACAGCTCCACAGCGCAGGGCTTAACCGCTGAGCCACCGGGGAGGCCCAACACCTTGTTCTTTTTGACTCAGATTCTGAAAATGGCTTCCCCACCACCACCACGCCCCTCTATACTCAGGTCTGTTGTGAATCTCAAAGAGCCTTGAGTACAGCAGTGTCCCTCTCACTTTTTTAAACCCTACTCACACCTTTATAAAGAGCTCCCCTTCGCTGGGGCCTCCCTGGTGGCACATGGGTTAAGTCTCAGCACTGTGAAGCTATCTGCAGCCACTGAAGCACGAGTTCGATCCCCGGCCAGGGAGCTTCCCACATGGCGCAGCAGACCTCTCCTGCCTCCCCGCTGCTCCCCTCAGCAGTGTACTTCAGTAGAATTGCCTGTTCCGCTCCCCACTCTGTCTATGGTGAATCCTCTCACCCCCCCGCCCACACACACTTCTGGCCTGCACCCCAGTTCTTGTATACATAAATAAATAAATCTTAAAAAAAAAAAAGAGCTCCCCTCCGCCATCTTAGCAATCTCCTACTGACTGGGTTGCATGTGCCAACTCTCTCCTCCCAGCACCTTGATTACTGAACTCTCTGCTGGCCTGTTTGACCTTCATCACTGCTCTTCAGTTTCTGAGCTACAATCCCTGCTCCCAGGTTCTAGAGTATAAATGTTCTACAGAAACTTAATTTAAGAAATACAGGATCAAGCCCCTCTTGGTAATATATGAAGTTGGAACATGGCAGTTCGTTCTCTTCAGAGTAACGGACTCTGAGAATCCTGTTCATCCATGGCCATTGAATCAAAGTAGAGTCAACAATTAAGGACAAGGGATGACCTCTCAGAGGCAAGGTCAAAGTCAGTGGTTTCCTGCATATAACCAACCGAGTGTTATTTTCTATATGTAAATGAATTTCCAGGGTTATGGTTTCTGGAAGGGGAAGGAATTAATAGTGGGACATAAAACTAGTTGAGAATTTTAGGAGTCTCTCGAATGTGTAGCATCAAAATATTTGGGAAGTCTTCTATCTCAGGGAAGTTTGACTGTTTTCTTACTTCCATACTCAGAATTTTTAAAATCACATGTAAGTTATACGTCCCCTGGTCTTAATACGATTTTATTATAAATTAAGCTGAGGCTGGTTCCTTTAGTGGAAAATTGATCTGGTACCTGCCATTTTTTCCTCATTGATTCTTTCCAGTGGCTTTCTCATTTTTCACATTTAATATCATTTCGCATTTTTGTGAGATAGTTCATAATTTTAATGGGACCATTATGTGTACTACATAATTTTCATTTTCCTGAGCAATAATCTATGCAATCATATTTCCCACTTAAGTTATACTTCTTGACTATTTTTTACCAGTAGTTTCATCACCATCCTAGTCCCTTAAATTTTATATCTTTTGATATATTAAAAAAGAAAAAATGGAATTTCCTTAGCAAATCCACTTTTCATAAGTGGATAACCATTAATTTCTCATTTAAACACATGCACCCATAGGTGGAAGTTAAATTCAGAAACATTCACAGAACTACTTCAGGCCTTTTGTTTGAGTCATATCAGAATATTTATGTTCTCTCTTTCATGAAAATAATGAATGGTTGTACTTTATATATCTACCACCAAATAGAAGAAGAGCCCACGTGCCCTACACATACACACAAACACACACACATGCATACATACAAACACAACACACACACATGTGCATGCATACACACAAACACACACACACAAATATAGCACTAGCAGAAGTGTAGATAATGAACTTCTAACAGTGATTATTTTGATCCAATGGAATTATTACCTTTGTCAAATATACTTACTGGAGTATGGGTATAGAAACAAATCTTGGTAGGAGACTTTAAGAGAAAAATATGAAAATATAGGCTTTTCAATTCCCTCAAGTATTTTCATTCATAATTACATATAAAATGACCCTGTTTCCTGGCTTACAATTTATTTTAAATTTTGAATGATCACCAAGCATCACTCCCTCATTTTTTTCCATCCGTATCTGTGATTTTAAATGTTTCCAAATTTCTCCTTATTTGTAACTTGATGTGTTCTTACACAGGCTAAGTTCTTTGGAAAATGGGCATTCTCAAGTACGAAACTATCAGTCCTGCATACCCAGTCACATTTAGTTTGGACTAAACATAATCTTTCCCTGGACAGACTGTAAATCTTTACACTCTAGTAAAAACAAACAAACAAACAAACAAACCCTCAGTGTGAGTTTGTTACAAAGGCTTCATTGTATTTTTCAAGGTTTTTTTTTTTTCTTTATTGAGGTAACATTGGTTTAGGACACCGTGTATGATTTAGGGGAGTAGAGTCACAAGTCTACAGGTCTTCAACTGTATGCCATCACCCCACCCCCACTATCAAAAGCCCATAGTCCTTTACCCTGTATAGCTGGGCCCCCTCCCCCATTTACCAACCTCACTTTATCCTTTCCCCTCTCCTCCAGCCCCAATAGCTCCAATTCTGCAGGCAAATTTCTAGGGTTTGTTTTGGTTTCTTTTTCTTTTTTTTTTTTTTTTTTGGTCAGTTTCTTTGTTTTCAAGGCTATTTAAATGACTAAAGTAGGCCTTTAACATGGTTAAATTGTATTTGCTAAAACTCTATCCAAAATGATAAGAACTTTTGGTACAAAAAAATTGGTTCCAGAACTCCTGTTAATGAAGTGCAAACTTCTTTGCATGTCGAGCATTGTTCTTCCGATCTTTATCCTGCTGAAGTCACACTTAGAAAACTCAGCCTCTAATTTCCTCCCTTCAAAAGGGATTGTTGCTGTTGTTTCAATTTTTAGCTAATTTCCTTTATTTATACCGCTTTTGTCATGCGTGGATAGTGTTGACCAACTTCAGATATTTACAGATTTGAAACAGCTGCAAACATATAATTAGATCTTATCAACTTTGGCCATATGTTTGTGAACAAAACTCTCTTCCCCTTTGCCACCAAAGAGCTAAAAACACTTAGGAATTTGGCAAGTTTACAAACTTCCTTATTCTGACTCTTCCTACTAGGACCCTAGATCATATTGAGCTTCCTAAATCTATGTGAAATTAAGTCCTGGAACTGTCTTTTTAGAATTGTGTGACCTGATTTAGATAAAGGTTCTACTTGACCTTGGAGTGGTTTTCTCCAAACAACATTCTCCCTATCACCCCTGTATCTATGACAGTGTGGCTGGCCCAATGACAATTCATAACAATCCACCCATGACTCACTTCCGGGGACAGGTTCTCCTTTCTGAAAAGCGAATATACCTGAGTGCACTCCTATGTGTCTTATTAAGCTTTTGAAACTGAGCTTCTATTGTCGCCAGTTAGCATATCATCAGGCATTTTCCCTTTAATGCTGTGAATGCTTTGAGTATATTTCAGGAGAATTGATTCTATAAGACCTAACTACTTAATAAATTCTATTTTATTAGGGAAACTGCCATCTTCCTACCTACACCTCCTACCAGGAGCTAGCTAACTCGGATTTTCAACAGCTCGCTCTGCTGGGTAAAAGTTTGTACTAACTGGTGTGAGTCATTACCTTGAAAATTTATTCCTTTTTTCCTACTTAATCATTCCCTTAGCAAAACTGAGGCAGTGATGAGCTGCATTTGGAAGCAGGGTAGAGACATTGGATCCTTGGTTACTCTAACTGTAAAATCAGTAGCAAATGAATCTGCAGAGGTACTGGAAATTAAGGGTGAGATTACATAAAGAAGGACAGAGAAGTGGATTCAGAAAGGAAGAGTTCAATCTAAATTCAAATTAATTAAAATTTTTCTAGGCCAAAAAGCTGCAATAAAATAACCCTGATGAAATGCATTGGACTCCCAAAGCTGAAGTCTCTACTTTCATTAACAAATGGCAGGTGATTCTGACCTGCAGAATAAATACTGCAAGAAGATGAGACAGACTCAAGTCAATAAAATGCTTGTGGCAAAGAGCTAAGGAAAAAGAAACGGAAGAAATATATGGGGAAGTATATTAGCAAAGCTTTTCTGGAAAGACAGAAATAACAATAGTTGCTTCAGTTTCCTTGTCTGACTCAGGACAGATCTCCGAGCCTTGGGTAGAGTGGAGAGTTTTAATAAGCGTTCATGCTTAAATGCCAGCATTATTTTATTTGGTAGTGAGTAGAGATATCAAGAAAGTAAACAGGGATTTCATGCTTATTTGACTTTTAAGCCTGCATAAATGCATGTTGTCTTCCTTTCCTGCTGGGGGTGTGGGTGGGACAGGGGGTGGGGAGCAGAGGAGAGACTCTAGGTGGAGGCTCATTTGAACAAAGCTGAATTTAGCTTATATTTTAATTCACTTGTGTGGGTGCTTTTCTTTCAAGAAGACAGAATCCAAGTGATCTCCTGGGAAAACTTTAGCCATAATGAAAGTGAAGCAAGTTCTAGAACCACCAAGACAATTAAGAACCAAAGCTGCTCATTTCCAAGTCAAATAGCCTGATGGCCGACAGCTTGAGGCAATGGCTTTCATTTTAATCACGTTTCTCCTTTCCTGAGGCTCCCTAAGTGAAATATTTTTCATTAGAGCCTACACCTCCTTCAGGACTTAACCGATAAAGAAAAATTCACTTGAGGTTTGACATGCTTTTCTCTGACATTTTCTTTACAAATAATATAATGACTCTTCTTGATTCTTTCTAAGCAATTTCAGTACTTGTGACAGGAAACTCTCTTGGCAAATTCAGATGAGAATACGAATTAAAAGGCAAACAGCAAACTTAAAAAAACGTCTGTAGCAAGGGAAAATCAGGGACTCATTTTTTATATAAAGAGGTGGTTCATCTTCAGTTGTCTACTCATAAAAGGATAAAGTAGAGAACTTGTGTGCTTAGAGGTTGTTGGTACTTAGAAATATCCCCACCCTGTCTCTATGTTCTCACGTCTGGGCAGTATCATGAGACTTTCTAACCAATGGATTGCGAGAGGAAAAGTATTATTTTTCCAGGCTAAGGTACTGACAAGCCTTTGGAATCAACTCTTTTCCCTGACACACCAGCCCTGAAAATCATGGGTTCCAGATATTAAACCTACAAATTGGGAACAACCTGTTCCATGCCCCACTAGGAAGGAAATGTCCAAAAGAGTTGCTGGATCTAAATTGGCTTTACAGGAGGAGAAATAAATATTTATGTGTTAAGTCACTGATAGTTTGGGGCTAGCAATCATCACAGCATGGTTAATCCCTCCTGAATTATTCAAAACATAGATAGAAATTATAACATTCACAGATTCAGAAATATAATTAGTAAACAATTACCCAGTGTGACTTACTAAAAATAGATGTGCAAATTAACATAGGATATTTTAGTTTATTACTTAATACCTTTAAAAAAACCTTAAAACCCATATCTATAACTAGGTACGGTAAAATAGGACATATATCACTGCCAAAAACATAAGTGAATTTAAGTGAAACAATTTTGAAAGTATCATTAAAAGTGCTCAGATTTGGATAATCAAGACAAAAAAGTCAAAATCTAGAGAAAACTGATACAATATATAGTTATTTCACTGTCAATATTATAATAAAAAAGGGAACTATCTTAAAAGTGATTTAACAAGGGATTCATATAAACTATCATAAATCCATGTGACTAATAACATTCAGACATTGAACCAATGTTTCGGAAAGTCACATCTAATGTACTTTTTTAAAATTTATAATTCCCTAGTTCTCCATAACAGTAACTAACTTCAGGGTTGTGTTCAGGAAAAGTATGTTTATGATAAAACTAATATAATTGCTCTGAACAGGAAAGAAAAGAGAGGTGGAGAGAGAAATGATGCTAAAAAGAGGGAGACAGATGACATATGAGTATGTCTCGAGAGTTTAGGGGTGGAGGCAAAGGAAGAGAATTCCTGAATGAGAAAAACAAGATTGAGGAAAGGAACTAATGTAATAGGAAATCTGAAGTATTTGAAATGGGAAATGCAATGCAATTCCTCTCTTTCTTCTGCTAATTAAAATTAGCTTTTTATTGAATTTATTAAATGTATAAAATTACCTGTTTGTTAAATTCTATCTTGCTTGTCTCTATGTGAGTAGGTTAGTTGAAGGGTGGTGTTGAGAGCTTATGTTTAGTTGAACACACTTGAAAACAGACAGCAGGCACAATCTCACTAAGTGTAATAGAATACAGAAATGAAAAAAATATAAATTGCATGAAGCCAAACAAAACAATAAGGAAAATCACAACTTTCTGGAAACAAAAAGCTGCAAATAAATGTGCCACCCCAAAAGTAAATATCCTATTTCCTCTCCGAGACCTAAATTGTCTCCATGGGGACACCATATATAGAGTTTGGATCTAACTACTATATGCTATTTTTCTGAAAGAAAGAAAACCAGATGTCCTGGGGAAAAGAAGACAAAGAAAAAAATAAAGGTATTTTTATTGAAGACAAAGAGAAAGCTAAGGGTTGAAAAACAGGGCATTAATCCTGTAACTAAATCCAAAAAGCAATGCAATTGTTCCAGATCTTCAAGGGTCTTTGTCTGGCTTTCAGCAATTAATCCCTACAAACTTTGAGGTCTCAAAGGAGTAACATTTATTGAGGACCACATTATAATAGAGAGGCGGGGAGTCCCGTGGGCCAAGCTCTTACCTAGAGTGGCTCAGACTTTGGTTTTATGGGGCTGATGATCAGGGTAAGGTGGAAGGGAACAAGTTTGGGGTGGGTTATACTAGAGCATGCACAGTAGGACCACATACTTCTTCATACAAATCATGACTTATTAGCATCTTCAGTGTCCACTCAGGGATATGAGCTTTAGCAAACCAATGACATCTAGGTCACTGCTAGGTCAGCCTCTGCCACCAGAGTCTGCAGCCTTCAGGTTTCTAGACTCATTGCCTGAAGACAGGAAGCCTCTGCAGGATGGAGGATCTGGTTCTCAGTGGTGACTGGCTGAATTTCTATCAACCTAGGGGCTTCATAATAGGTTGGCTAGGCAGGCAAGGTCTAGGTCAAAGGCATCCTGTGACACAATCACTAAAGGGAAGAGAATCCCACATCTGGAACTCGACCACCTTGGCTCGGGCAGCTCAAACTCAAACAAGGACCTTCTAGATGGTCTGCTTGGAATGACAGCAGGTACTGCACTAGATGAAAGATACAAGGGTTCTATTCCTTGTTTTGGTGGAGGGTTATTTTAGATGTTTCCGAAAGTCAACTTTTTGATAGGTTTTGAATATTATTTATTATAGAATACAGCATTTATAATGGATATAATTTCAATATTCAGGGCAGGGTGATCAGCATTAGTAAAGATAAAAAAGACAATGAATTTCAGGAGAAAATACTGAATCCATAGACAACAGTAAAAATATATTCACCTTCCCTACTTTCCCTCATTTAAGATCAGTTCCTCAAATATTACAGCTTCAAATCTAAGATGGTCCCCTATGACCTTTGCCCTTAAAAGGTTTATAGTCCACTTATGTTCAAAAACAATTTGAAATGACAGGCCATAAAACATCTTTAAAGTAGGACACTTAAAATAAACAATCTTTGGTTGAGCTCAGAAATTTTTAAGGAGTGGGAAAGATTCTTGTGTCTTCCCAGGTCACTCCCAAACTCCTTTTTATCTTTTCGTTTTCCTTTTCCCTGAGAGGAGACCCCTTCTTGGAGATGCTTTATCTGTGACCCCACCATTATTGAGTGGACCATGTGCATCTTCTTAACCCAAGCTGGGTTGATCTATTTCTCTTTACATAGAATACAGAAGTGGGACTAAGAGGATGTCGACTTAACTCGAATTATCTCAAGTGAGAGCAAGAAGAGAAAAGCAGACCTGGGAAGGTAGGAGACGGAGCAGGAAGAAAAAGGGAGACATGAGAATCAAACTCAGGAAAAGAAGCTGATTCAGAAACAGAAAGTTGACTCTTGAGACCTTAGCAGTCTATGTCTTTTGCTGAAGGTGGGCACTCTCCAAACATCTGAGAACAACTGAGTTATTTGATAAACCTTTTTTATCTTCATTGAAACTGACTCAAGTCATTTCATATTGATTGTAGTCAAAGATTTGTAAATCAGTTCTGGAAAGAGAGACAGAGAGAAAGAGAGAGAAAGCAGGAAAAGGAGAATTGTATCATAGAGAGAAACACAATGAACAAAATTCTATACATTTAGTTTTCAATTTCTTCTCAATTGAGATAATATTTGGATACCCCCAATCAGGTATTGTCACTGTAGGGCACGCACTACCCAATCACCCCCAGTCCAATGTACTTCCTTCTCTTTGTTCTTACTCCTCCCCTCTTCATCTTGAGAAACAAAACTCTAATTTGACTCAACAGGCAACTTTTACAAAACAGAGAAAAATAATAGATCTGAAACTTACTTCTTCTCACCTTATAGAAGGCAACACAGAAATTAAATTTAACATAATAAATATTAAGAAAACATTTAGGTTTGCTATTGGTACATTTATTAACTAATGTAAGAAACCTGTAATGTAAATTTTCGTAAATGAAATATTGAGCTTTATATAATCATTAAAATGCACACAAAACAAAACAAGCCGAAAGTCTCCAGTGAACCTCAGTGGGTGTCTTTAGAGCTCGTTTCTGTTTTTTATAGCATTTGTGTCTATTCTATAACAATAAGAATCCAAACTGTAATTTTCCTCAAGTACTAAACATTTGTTTCAAAAATCAAAAACAGATTTGATTATGTTTATTGTACTGAAATTATTGTGGTAAGATCATTTGCAAATAATTTAAAATATTTTCAAAGAAAGGAAGCAGAATCATCTCTTCTTAATTCTTGTTAAATAGAAAGTTCCATTTCCTTGGATATTCTGATTTTATCATATCTTATTCCAAGGGCCCTGATATTTTATCAAGATACTTCCATCTTTATGGGAAATTGAGTAAAATGCATTTTATGTTACAATACATGACTAAAAATAGAAGAAATGAAAGATGGCTTAAGTTTGAATTAAATCTGGAAATATTCCTATTTCCTTCTCAATTTTCCCTTAGTCCCAACAGACAGGAAAAAAAAAAAAGATGTTTCAGGGGTAATAGAGAATAAAAGGATATTTTTAAGAAAGGTAAGAATGTGAAAATGCCACTCAAATAAGATACTAATCCTGTCATAATTGGAAGTCTTCTTTTTGGAAATTGCATACTTTGCAACTTATACTGTTTCAACTCAGAGACGCCTTTGCTCCAGAAATGCTTGACACTTAGGCACCTTTTAGCTTTTTCATTTTAATGCATTCATACATTTCCCTGCTACATAGGGTGTTGGATATTCTTTTTATCTGTCCTATAAATTTAGGTTCTTATTTCTTTTTAGTTCTTTCAGGTCCCCACTTGCTGGCCCTGGTGCTTTAATTTTTTGTCTTGTTTTTAGAGATATTCCTTTCCCCACTTACGATGTCCTCTGCAAATCACAAGAGATTTTTGAATAAAACGTCTTGGATTCAATTCTTCGCTCCTAACAATTTGGCTAATTGGGGCAGATTATTTAATCTGTGTCCATTATCCAAATGGAAAATGGGAAACTACTCAAACTTTTTACATTAGTTGTTATGAGTGAAAGTGAGACATGCATAAGTAGCCATGTTCAGGGAATGATAATGCATTAATACCAAACGGTTTTGCTGAATTAATATTAGATATTATTAGAGGTATACATAAGAGAAATTATCTGATATTAATATGGTATGAATCAATCTGTACAAGGCTGTAAAGAAATGGAGAAATGAGGAAGGTTAAAAAAAGGAGTATTTATAAAGACAGATGAGGTTATAGAAACGCATAGGAATAGTAAGGCACCCTGGGAGAAAAGATGACATTTGAGCAAACAAATTGAAGAAAGTCAGAACATTAAGAAGGAAAGTATGTGGGGCCTCCCTGGTGGCACAACGGGTTAAGCGCAGCACTATGAAGCTCTCCAGAGCCACTGCACCACGAGTTCAATCCCTGGCCAGGGAACTTCTCACATGGTGCAGCAGACCTCTCCTGCCTCGCCAGCTGCTCCCCTCAGCAGTGTACTTCAGTCCATGTGCCTGTTCTGCTCCCCACTCTGTCTCTGGTGAATCCTCTCATGCCCCCATACCTCTGGCCTGCACCCCAGCTTGTATGCACCAATAAGTAAATCTTTTAAAAAAAAAAAAAGGGAGGAAAGTATCTGGGCTAAAGGCATTCCAGATTGTTCCAATGCAAAGCATCTAAGTTGAAAACAAGCTCCATTTTATTTGACCAAAGCGAGGATAAGGTATTTGGAGTTGAGGGAGAAAGAGAAAAGCAGGAGGGGATGTATTGGAAGAATGACTGGAAGTTGAGTGAGGTAGACCTCCCAAATGCTTGAAAAGACATTGATTTTACTGAAAGTGAAACAGGGTCCACCCCCAGGGTTATCAGAGCACAGGTGAGAGTTGAGTTATGGTTTAGAACGATTCCCTCTGACTGTTCCGTGGAGAGCAGATATGGTAGCATAAGCTGGGCAGAACGTTAGCATAGTAATTCAAGTAAGACACGATGGGGCCCAAGTCCAAGGTGGCGATAGGCAGAACTGAAACTAAACAGCCTGGTCTGCAATTCATACTCTAACAGTATCAGGTCTTAATAACTATCATTTTAAGGAAGTGGGTGATAGAATGACATTTCCCACTGGTTGTCTTTCCCAGAAAGGCTGGTACAGATTGTGAATAATATGGGGACATTTACTGGACCTCAAAATTCCTCTTTCCCTCTGGGCTTTAGTTCAGTTCAATCCTAAATCTAATCAAAGTAAAGGGTGTTTAGACTTTTTTTCCTCTAACAACTTTATGATCACTAGCTTTTATGACTCTCATAAATCTGCCAATCTGGGAGTCTGTTTTATATGGCATTTTGGCTCCAGACCATTGAAAATAATGGTTTAACTCCCATCCATATTTTTGGTATCAACTACATCTTTCTATATCTGTTTATACTAATTTATTACTGTTTCCATCCTTTCCTATACACAATTTGGTTTTCCATCATTCTTTTCTAAACTCTGTGTTTAAACTATTTTAAGTCATTCAACACTCAGGATCTTTCTTAGAGTTTAAAATGATAAAAAAAAAATATATATATATATACGGGATTGACAGATGCTGTCTACAGCCTCATTTGGGGCATAAATTAAGGCATAAATAAGGTGAAACTTGCAAGTAGTTAATACCAGCTAACTATGCTGAAATAAGACTTTAAGGAAGATTTTAAAAACTGAAATGCATGCACCATTTTATACAATATGCTTAACAGATGTATGAAACAAAGCTAATTATTAAATTTCCATTCTGGGAAAAGTAATTTGTGGCCAAGCTTAAAAAACAAGACTTTGTTCTAGGCAAGTATTAGCAGTTTAATACATCTGAATAAAGTATATACACATCTCTGAATTTAGTGCACTTTCCAGTGAGCCGAAAAGATGCAATGCCACTCCCTAAATTCAAATTAATTCATGAATGCACTCATTTATTAATTAGACAACTATTATTTGTTGAATGTCTTTTACGATCCAGGTACTCTGGTAACATAGCAATGAAATGTTGGACAATAACTGGGATGATTCCTGCTTTCGTGGAGTTTAGAGTCTACTAGATGAGACTGGCTAGACATTAACCAAATTTATCACTTTAATGAATGTGGCATTGCAAGTTGAATGGAAAAATTTTCATTTTATGAGAATGAATTTCATAGATCTCCAAAGAGAGCAAATCTTTGTGTCCATTCTCACCAAATGGGACTTGGTCCTTAAAGTTAATTTATAAATATTTAAGAAAATGAGGAATATAGATAGTGTTATAAATCAGCATTATTTTAATAGTTGCTTTAAATCTCCTTGCAAGTCTTTGGTCATTCAGGACATCATTTCCCCAGCAGGACTCACCACTCAAATGGACTGGCAATTTTTTTCTAACAAGAAAATGCCCTGGCAAAAGAAAAGTCAACTCTGACTTTATATTTACATTAGTTCTACACTATTTTGTTCCTTTTCATGACCATTTGCTAAGCTGTCAACCACAGAAAACTGAGCATCTTCAGATATCTGGGTTTTTTTCCCAAGTAGACAAAATGTGTCAGGGTATTAAAATGTCCTTTTGCTAATCAACATGCCATTTGCTAATCAAATGCCCCTGTCTTTGAGTGTCTGCCCTGCAGCATAAAGTAAGGAAGCTGGTGGCTGAGAGAGCTAATGTGGCTTTCCTAGGCATTCACAGTTAGTAGAAAGCAGAGAGAAGTTCAAACCCAAGTTTATCTGACTCCAAAGCACCTGTATGTACCATATTCAACTTTACATCCTTGAAACAGGAAATACCATCATTTGCTTTCCAGACTTTAAATATGTCCAAAGAAAACCTACTAACAATGATTTTCAAAATAAACTATTAAGACACACATGATATATACCCTAAATTACATAATCTTTTATCTTAAAAATCAATATGCTGACAAATGACAGAACCTCATTTCAAAAATATTTATGTCTCTGTGTGTAGCATGGAACGTGGGAGAAGGAAGAACAGTGTAACTCCAGAAGGCATCAAACCAAACTGAGAAAACCACCAATGTCTCGGCAGTGTTGTCCATACTCCTCATTTCTGTTCATCTATGTGTCCTTTTCTTTTCTTTTGAAAACCAACTTTCTCCTTTTTAGCACTCACACGATGAAACGTGCCCACCCATGTGGCTTCTGAGTGTGCATCTTCTGATTTGACAATCATCACAGACCAACTAACAGAGTTCAGTAAAAACTCAAAATTTCCAAGAAGAGAATCCGATTGGTCTTGGTCAAAGGGCCACTTCAATCTGGGCAGCTGTGACTGGGGACAGGAAGATGTAGCAAGCAGTGACCAATAAGGACCCAGCCCCTAGAGGAGCAAAGAGCAGAGAAGATAAACAGGGTCAGAGGGGGAGAGAGACACCCCAACTGATGGTCACGCATGTCACAGTTTAACAGATATGTTTTATAATGTATGAAATAGCAGCAACCATTTACAACAGTCAAGCTATGGAAACAACCTAAGTGCTACAAAACAGATGAGACCACATCAAGATGCAGTCTTTATACACAAAATGGAATACTATTCAGCCATCAAAAAGAGATAGCCTCATGCAAAACAAGTCAGAAGGAAGAAGAAAATACTAGATAATGTGACTTATATATGAGGTATAGAGAACCAAACAAAGGGTCTGATAAGCCAAACTTAAAAATCAACCCTTGAATGCTGACTTTAGAACTGAGGAATCCTGAGGGGGAGGGACGAGAACAAAGTGAGGAGGCAGCACAAGGACCATGGTGGAGGTTCATGTTGCAGACTCCTAGCAGCCCAAGACCCTTTCAAGATGTTCAAGAGATCCAAATATTTTCAAAATAACACTAAGACGTTGTCTTTCATCAATGGTGGGAAAGCTATGATGGGTAAAACCTCTGATATCGTAGCACGAAATAAGACAGAGGCACTAAATTGTTCTTGGAGGTACTGAATTTTCATGCATGTACATTGCAATAATAAACAGTTCCACTTAGAAATATTCTTATGCAGTAAATACATTAATTTCATTAAATCCCTCCATTCTGTATACACATTTTCAATTATTTTTGTGGAATGAAATAGGAAACAGTCCTGAAGCCCCACTGCTTCCTCCTGAAATACAGTGGCTTTTAAATCTTATGCAATTGAGTGATGAGCTGAACGAGCTCTTTTTTCAGGGAACACTATTTTTACTTGAAAGAACAATTGACAGACAACTCTGGTTATTCAGACTTTGGTATTTGGCAGAAATTTTCTTGAAATTGAACAAATTCAGCCTGTCAGTTCAAGGAATTAAACTGACACTACTTGCTGCCAATGATAAAATTTGATCTGTCATGAAAAAATTGGAATTTTGGAAACCTTTATGCTGGCCACTGCGCTTCCAGCTAAACAGGAGTGCAATTTATGCTGACTTTGATGGCGATATTGATGAGGTACACCTCAGAGAGGTTGGAGGTTGGTTCTGGAGCCCTAAATAAAGTCAATGTCCCAATAAAGTGAGTCACAAGATTTTTTTTTGTTTTGTTTTCCAGTGGATATAAAATATGTTTCTACAACACTGTAGCCTATCAAGTATACAACATATTATGTCTAAAATATGTGCATGCCTTCATCTAAAAATACTTTAATTAAGGGCCTCCCTGGCGGCACAAGGGGTTAAGTCTCAGCACTATGAAGCTGTCCGCAGCCACTGCAGCACAAGTTCGATCCCCGGCGAGGCAGCTTCCCACATGGCGCAGCAGACCTCTTCTGTCTCCCCGCTGCTCCCCTCAGCAGTGGATTTCAGTCGATCTGCCTGTTCTGCTCCCTGCTCTGTCTCTGGTGGATCCTCTCACCCCCTGTACCCCTGGACTACACCCCAGCTCTTGTATGCATAAATAAATAAATCTTTAAAAAATACTTTAATTAAAAATCCATTGCTTAGTAGGGTACTTTCCTCAATGATCTCAGCTCCATCTTCCAGAACCCTTGCTGTGGCTCCTCATTCGCACCTGTGCTTCATGTGACTTTTGTATTACAGAGATGGCACCTTTTGTATTACAGAGACAGCACCTCACAAGCCAGACCCTGTTAGCTTCAGACCCTTCTTCTACAGTGTGTGCCCCTCTCTCGGCCCTGACAGAACTGCAAAGAGTTTCGGGCCTTGCTCTGGATTAGGCTTTGGCTTCAGAGATTGTGCTGGCTGGTTTGATCTTCCTTCTAGACCCTGAAAACATTCTCCATATCAGCAATACAACTGTTCACTTATCATTATGTGTTCACTGGGGTAGCACTTGGAATTTCCCAAAGAACATTTCCTTTGCATTCAGAACTTCTTGGCTGACTGATGGGCCCAAGAAGTTCAACTATTTTTTGACCTATGTTAAATTGCCTCCCTCACTAAGCTTCAACATTTCTAGCTTTTGATGTAAAGTGAGGGATGCAAGGCTCTCCCTTTCACTTGAACCCTCAGAGACCATTGTTGGGTTATCAGTGGGCCTAATTTAAATATCCGATGTCTCCAGAATAGAGAGAGGCAGAGAGATGGTATAACAGCCAATGGATGGTGCAATCAGAACACACACAAATTTTACCCAAAAATGAAGCAGAGAATTCACACCTCAGGAGGCAACACTGCTCAATCAAAATTTGCCCACTCTACTTCTTCCCTGATAACTAGACACCACAAAGTCTACATAGCAGGAGAATCAGCACTCTGGAAGTAGACAAACTCTCATAAAGGTTCAAACCTAGATTATCACAACAAAAATGACCATTTGCTATCTTCCAAAGTTTCAAGAAGTGTTCATACACAGTAGTTAACATCCAATAAAAATCAAGAGGCATAACATCAAATTGGAGAATTTTTAAAAGCACAGAGAATATGTAGAAAGGTTATCCAGTCATTTGGGCTTTCAGAGAGAAAATGAAAGATAATGGCAATAAATTCGCATACAAATAATCCCATTCTACCATATTTTGGCCCATCAGTAAAATAGGTCAGACAACTTCAAGAAAAGTGCTAGAACTTAAGTTAAAAGATAAATAGAAGCCCCTAAACTTAAAAACAATGAAATCAGTAATTCAATGGATTACAGAAGATTGGATAAAATATAAGAGAGAATGATTCAATTAAATGATGGATAAAATACCAAGCTAAAACACAGAAAGATAAAATACAAAAAAATTACATGAGATATATGAAACATGGTGAAAAGTCTAAAATACATGAAATTTGATTCCTATAATCACAGGTGAAAGAGAATGTTTCAGATGCAATATTTGAAGAAATACTAAATAATATATTTTTTCAGTATAAAATAAATGACCCAAATGATTAAATACATCAATCTCCAAATTCAAAAGCTTAACAAAACAGGATAAATAAAAACAAAACCACACATAGACATATCAAATAAAAACTGCCAAAAATCAAAGACAAAAAAAAAAAGTTTTAAAATCACTTAGAAAAATGGACAAATTCCTACCAGGGAAATACAATACTTGACATTTCCACAGAAGAGATGACACCAGAAGTCTCTCCCCTCAAGAAAAAGTTAATCTGTATTTCTACATTAAGCATTTTTTTTTCCAAAATGAAGGTGAAATAGAGATTTCTGAAAATAACAAGACATTTTCTCATCATCAACATGTAAGTGAATAATAGTGATCTTAGACTAGAGTTTCTTTGAAGGTGTACGATACCAGTTAGAAGCACTAAATAGAAGATATTCTAAACCTCGTTAAAATTATCCACTTGAATTTTTACAAAGACCTGTGGCTGAGATGAAAATCTGTGAGCTAACAAAACTATCCAAGTGGTCTCCATTTTAAGGTAAACTTTGCATAAGTAAATATTTGCTCTCTAAAAGTATTAAGTAATAAATAGGGGCTTTTTAATAGACATTAAACTTTGCATAATTAGATGTTTATGGTTCTGTAGCACTGAGGACAGATGGGAGAAAAGCTATTAGGAACTGCATGACCATTATCACCAGTCATTGCCTCCTCCTCTTTCTCTTGCCCTCACGAGTGGGGATTTCCCAGTATGCCCCTCTGTGATTTTACCTGTTTGTTCTCTGCAAATCTCTGATTTGTTTTCCTCTGCATAAATTTAGAAAATAGTCTGACTAGGCCTCTGTCACTCTTATATAGCTATTTCTTCCTATGTCATCTATTAATTGACTCAAAAAATAAGCTGATTGTGTCTATGATGAATCGAATTCTGGAAACAAAGCCTTGTCCCTGTTGTCAGCTCTCTCCTTAATGAGTTGGCTGCATTTCTGAATCGAACACTTAATGGTTGTTAAGGAAAGCAGAACGTATTCCCTCATCAAGAAAGACTTATTAGTACATTACTGCTTTCCCCAAATTGTTTTCATTTCACTCTGTTTGCTAGAAGGTGGGGAAGAGGGGGTGGTTGCTTTCAAAAACATTTAATGATTCTAGGAAAAGGATTCATATATGCGCTGATAGACTGATGCTCCTATAATAGCAAGCTGTGATGTTGATTCAGGTCTACAGAACATTCAAGTACCTGAAAACCTAGGTGTAGCTGTTCCAACATGTGCTGTGACAACTCACACATGCACAGGGGTCTGAGTGAATTGGTGTGGGAAAAACCATCACTATAGAAGGATCTTAATTAGCAAACACATTAACCTTATATTCCAAAGATGTGTCTGCTGAGGTAAAATTTAAGATATGGGTTATGAGTTCAATGACCTTATTGACAAATAAGGAAAGCTAATATTTACCAAGTACTGACTGTTAGCCAGACACATGCTAAATACCTTCTATGCTTTATATAATTTAAAGTTCACACCAAAAAACTTAATCAACATTCTTCCCCTATTCTTGATAAGACAACAAAGCTGTTCTAAGATTGGATATTTTGTTCTAAGTCACTCAATTGTTAAAAACCAGAGACAGGTTTAGATTCAGATATGTTTGGCTCCAGAATCCAAGCGTGCAGCCATTAATTTTATTTTCCTCTTATCTGAGACAGTGAGCATCTTGTTCCACTCCTACCCAGTTATTTTTTGCCCAAATAGAAAACTACATTATGAAAGTCCATTTGGTGCGAAAGTCCATTTGCAATTTCTTTATCATATATATGAAGTGGGAACTGGCAGAGTGTTCATGCGGCCTTTGTTTTGCTGTTTTTCCACCTGTGTAAAGCTTCTTGGTTCCAGGCCCAGAATAAGCAGAGTTCGTTTTTCCAGGTTAGTGTTTTACAAGGAAAATAGAGGACAATTTTGAAGAGAAAGCTGAAGGAGTTGTTGGGTCTGGAATCTCAACTGTTTGAGGAGGAGAATAATGTGGGTGTGTGATAAAGAAACAGTGACATGGTC
This sequence comes from Scalopus aquaticus, assembly GCA_004024925.1. Lineage (NCBI taxonomy): Eukaryota > Metazoa > Chordata > Mammalia > Eulipotyphla > Talpidae > Scalopus > Scalopus aquaticus. Next base: position 56,300 of record PVIJ01008632.1, read on the forward strand.
ATGCGTCATCTCCAAAGATGGTGAAGACCAAGCATGTTGGCAGGAGAGATAGAAGAGGCAGAGGCAGTTGGTCTAATGCTAACTGGAAATGCTAAACATTTTCTAGTGAATGACTGATTGGTAGATTGGCAAAATCGCCACAAAAATTTTGCAGGTGAGGGATCATCCAGAAGGAAAAAGAAAAATATCAAATGGTTTCACTTATCGGAGGAATATAAGGGCGCCAAATAAGGGATCAGGGGAAAACATAACAATAACAATAATAAAAAAAAACTAGCAGGGAACCATAAATCAGAGATATTCTGTGAAGGAGGGAGGAAAAAGGATCAAAACAAGGGAGAGAAGAGCACAAAGGATCATGGTGATGATTCACGGGTGAATTGGTGGTGGGAATTTTACGGGGAATACACAATGAAGTAAAAGATGTAAATTGCTGAAGGTAGCATAATTTGGGGTCTCTGAGGAAGGAGTGGAAAGGGGTAGTGTGGATATACGTCAACAGCAAAGCAAACACCAAAACCACGTGAAATGATAATTATACTGGGAACAGCGGCCACCTATGATGAGGAATGTAGGGCAAACAGTGTCCTGGGGGTAACCAGTTTTGTTTAAAGGGCTGGTTTGCAAAGTGAAGTCCCCTAACCTGTAGCGTCAGAATCATCCAGGAACTCTACGGGATTGCAGAATCTGGGTCCCTACCACAGACCTATTGAACTAGAGACTATGGATACACCCTTCCCGACTCCCCCACACCCAAATAAAACCGTATGCTTTGAGAAGCGTGATGGGTGATTCTGGAAATAGATAAACTTGGGAAACATTTGTGTGAAAGCAAAATTATGAGGGGTTTTCAGAAAAAAAAGGGTTAACATACAGGAGTTTTACTAATGGCAGCCTAAGTGCCCACATGGCCAGAGCAAGTAGTTGGAAGGGAAATGGAGCCAAGGGAGAGACTGAGGCATGCGCACACCCAAGTGGCAATGGATATTTGGGGGACCTGCATATCTATAGTTGATTGGATTTTATGCCATTCATCATGATGGACTCATAGAGAAGATAGGGAACCAATCATAAGTAGAGCTTTAGGAGAAGCAAGAATCCATTTTAGTAGAAAGATGTGACAGGCTGGGACCCTTCCTTGAATCCGATGTCTTCTATCACTCCTGCCCTGGTCCAGAAGTGGAATCACTTAGAGGACTGGCTAGCCAAACAAAGAAAACTGGGATAAAGACCACGACCCCTAAGTTCAATGCTTCCACTTGCATTGTATTGATCCACTCATTGACACAACCTTTAACTAGTTAAAAGCGCTCAATAATGTGGCTTTTTTACCCTGACATTCATAAAGAGACTGCAAAGCTGATTCATGGATTTTCCCTAAATCTCAGGGTTTGGAATAAAATACATGAACAAGATTTCCTCTTTTTTATAGAAAGAGAAGAAATGATGTTTAAAAGTCAGAGTAAGGAATCCCAGTCTTTAATTAAAAACCAAACAATAGCAATAAAAATATAAAATAGATTGATCATATGATCCAGACTTTTTGGTGATTTATTCCCTGTATCTGAGTAAAAATGCCATTTCTTTGTAAACAGACAATGCATCAAAGCAGTGTTTAACCACCCAAGAGGGATGTGAACAACTCCTTCACTCTGCTCTCTGCTGAAAAATCTGATTCACGGAATAGTAGTATTATTTCCTGGGTGTTTTTCCATTGTGTATCAAGTAGACTCAAGCCACACACTTCCATCCTAATGAATGATAAACAGTTGGTTTTCCTAACAAGGACCTTGCTTGAAGATGCGTGTTCGGAGAGAAGCAGCTCTATTTAAGTGTCTTTAAAGAAAAAAAAGTTGTGCCTCCCTCGTGGCACACGGGTTAAAGTCTCAGTGCTATCAAACTATTGCAGGCCACTGCATCCTGAGTTCAATACCCGGCCAGGGATCTGACCCACATGGCACAGTAGACCTCTCCTGTCTCACCTGCTGCTCCCCTCAGCAGTGTATTTCAGTAGATCCACCTGTTCTGCTCCCCACTCTGTCTCTGGTGAATACTCTCATCCCCAACACCTCTGGCCTACACCCCAGATCTTGTATACATGAATAAATAAAATGAATCTCTTTTTAAAAAGAAATCAATTTCTGATACAGGATACTGAGTTATGAACATTTTAATCAATGAAAATCAAGGATGTTAATACCTCCTGATTTCCAGTCATACCAAGCGCATCCTATGCCCTTATATCATTTATGAGAGTCAGTCTTTCACTGCCCAGCCTAGCTGTTATGGAGCAACCACAAAAAGGGAAACGGGATGGCCTGGATTTGAGTCCTCACCCACCCAACCACACACATACACACACAAACTCAGAACAAGACCCAAGGGCAGGCACACATAGAAAGGTTATTAAGAGAGAGAGGGGTTGATTGGTCAATATATCCTACCAGTAACACTGAGCTGGAACCCTGAGGACACGCTGAATATAGGCAAACCAATCCCTCCAGGCTCACCTGTGTTTGGTTTTATCCCAAGCATGGCTGCTGAAGTCCATCATTTGTTACCTGCAATTCCCCACTTCAAGAAGTCGAGTCAATTTCTATTGAATAACCATGGGGCCGTGGTTAATCACTCTAATTTTCCATTTCTCATCTATGACACATGCCTAATAGTAGCACCCACTTCAGTAGTATGGTGGTGATGTTAAGAGAAGTGTAGCACAGCAGCTGGCTCCTGATAAGTGCTTTATATGGGTTAGTTGTTGGTACATTCATGGCATGATGGGAGTTGTAATCCCCAGTGCCTGAGATCTCTTTGGCATGGAGGTAGGGGGTGGAGTCCATAAAATGTCAGTGAGGAGAGTTCATTTGGGACATCCTGTTTCCCCAACATTACTTTTGACCTTTCCTACACTGCCAATTAAAACCTTTTGTGCCTATAGGCCCAAGTAGGAAAGGTACATCAAGCCTTTACCCGCATATTTGGTTTTCTATATGCATCTATTTATTCACATAGATGTGTGCATGTGTTTGTATTTATACACATTGGGTTTACCATTTTGTGCAAAGCTTAGTGACCATCATTATGGATATAATTTTTTGAGAAATTACTTTTGCACTTCTAAATGTTTTACTTACATTAATGCCTTTAAACCCTACCAGAACCAAAATCAAATAGCAGATTCATCCTATGGATGATAAAAATGAGGCACAGAGAAAATAGCTTACCCAAAATCATATCTGCAATACAGTTGAAATGGAATAAAATTTCAACAGCTCACAAAGGAAGAAGCATTTAGCTACTTCCAGTTAAGACCAAAGACTGACTCCAGACCACTTGGGTTGGAATCAAGGAATCAAGATTCCAGCATTTTCAATTGAATAATCATGGGGCCACAGTTAATGGCTCTAGTTTTCCATTTCTCATCTTTAAAACATGCCCAGTAGTAGCACCCAATTTAGTGCAGTGGTGAAGTTAACAGAAGTGTTTATAAGAGCAGCCAGCTCATAAGTGCTTTATATGGGTTAGTTGTTGGAGTTGATGCTGTAGCTATTGTTACTTAAAGACCACTTGGTATGTTTCATTTAAAAACAAAAAAAAATTGAAAGCAGAGGGAAGGAGACTTTAGGATTGTTCTTAAACACAAAGAGCTTTCAATTATACTAAAGATCCAATCATAAAAATGCCCAAGGTCACCTCTTCTGTCCTCAAAGGTCCATATAAAATATTCTTCCAAAAGAACAACTTTATTGGGAGAAATGTCAGATGTTCTTTTCTACCACACTCTCATTGTTTATGGACTTGTTTTACGGCATTTTTTTTCTCAGCTTCACTACCACTGACATTATGGGTCAGATTGTTCTTTTTTATGGGGGGGACTGCCCTGTGCACTGTGGGGTGTTTACTAGAATCCGTGGTCTCTACCCACTAGATGCTGGTAGTACCAATTCCTTCCCCAGTTGTGAAAACCAAAAATTCCTAGACATTGATAACACATCCTTCACACTAACCACCAAGTGTCTTCCTTGCTTAGGGTCCCTCAGACAGATTCATATATTTTGAAGGGGCCAACTCTTCAGTAGAGAACATGTCTAACTTACCTATGCCTTTGTCAGTAGAGTCAAGCCTAATAACTAGCATACAATAGATACTCAATAAGTACTGTTTGAATTTTAAATACAGGGTTCTGTCAATTACACATCAAAGTAAAAGTGTGGTCATATTGACATCAAACTGTAAAGAACATACTTATAGAACACACCCAGCTTTCTGATCAAAGGTCAGATAAAGCAATGATTCTGGTTTATAGAGAATAGATCTTTTAATTAGCTTTGGTTGCTGCTGAGAGATTACCTTCCACCCATCCCTAGAATTGTGGGAAGCAAACTCATAATTTTAGCCCTAAAACACCCTACCACTTCCCATGATTAGGAGCAAAGAAGCAGCTGTCTGTCTGAACAGCTGGACAGAATAACTGAAGAAGGGGAGGGAGGACCGTTGGGTTAACTATTTAACACCCATGTTAATTTCTATCCTGGAGCCTGAACTTTAAATTATAAACCTAACTTGTGATGAAAGACTTTTTTTTTTCAGTTACTCATTTTACAGGTACAGCAAGTGGGTTATACAGAAATAAATGGGCTAGAGAGGTCCACCTATACATTGTAATAACACTGTATGTTACTATTAAGAACACTTTCTGGCCCATTCTTGGAGTAGTTGACTGACCGATCACAGTGAATAGAGCCAAACTCTCTTTTCCTCTCCTATGGTGCTCACAACTCATCAGGAGGTGACTGGGTACATGATCAGTTTTTAACGGGGCAGGGAACAGAGAAAGGAAGTCATCAGATTTATTATGAGTCACCCTTGATGTGAATACTGCTCTTTTTTAGCAATTAAGAAATTAAAACAGATTTTTTAAAGACAAGCTGAAACACTTGCTGCTTTTGAAAGGTAAGTCAAGCTCGCCAAGCTCATGAAATGTCAGCATTCAGGATTAAGCCTTTTGTTTTTTATAATACAAAGATCAGAACGTCAGGCACATTTTGGCAAAATAATAACAGGAAGAGTCCCAGGCTCCAGAAACAGATCTGTCAAACATGGAAGTCATTTACATAAACATTGTCTCGACCCGTGCAAGAATTCCCCTCCTTACAAAGCTAGTTATCACAGGGCTTGCTCAATCATAAAAATGCTTTGAGGAAAGCAAAACTGGAACTGAACAGATTAGAGACATGATCCATTGAACTAGGCAAAGCCCTTCTAATAGAGTTTTTAAATTTGGCTTTATTTGATAAAGGATAAGTCATACTTTCCATTTTTCCAAGGATCCAGCATGTAGAAAAATTAGAACATTTAGTAAGATACGTGATTCATCCAGGGTTGGAACTCAAAGAATTGCAGAAATGCACATAAAAGACAGTGTATTCAATGAAGGAACACACACAACACTCACAGGACTTGTAGTTGGCATTTTGCTTGAAAACTCATTTTGTTCAAATAGTTCACCTCCAGTTAGCTAACGATTAAGTTGACTACATGCCCACTTGTACCATCTTGTAAGCAAACCAGTACTTTTGATCCCAAATTTCATCAAATAAACATTTTTCCATGGCTTCAGAGTTCCAGATATGTTTGAATCTTTTTGCACATCTAAAGTGGTGTAACATACTGTCCCCAGAGGACCTTGAGAAACTACTGAATGATTGCACTGAAAGTTTGAATACAGTGGCAATCCAAAGGGTAGATCATTGTGTTGAAGATGGGGTTCTCTAGGAGCTGATGCTGAGATAGCAACTGGGCTAAATGATGTTTATTAGGGCTCAGTCATTTTGACAAAAGGGGGCAGGAGGAGGGTTGGGCAGAGAAAGAAGTCAGCAGAGCACCGACCAGACAAAACCACAGCCAAATCACCTGGATCTCAAGGGGAATATCACTAGTCATTCCAGCCCTGATGGGTCACTGGGCCTAGCCATGTGGAGGCATCTCTTGGCCATGGGCGAGGCAGCTGCTGCCAGCTGGAGGCCTCGCTGATCATATTCTCTTCAGCTGGATGGCAGCTCTTCCTGGGAGGGCCATCTGGGTTGAGTACTGCCATGTCAGCCACAGTTGGTTAATTACTTGATGCACAAAAATCCTTTTGACCACACAGTTTTAGCAAGTGTTTGCATATAATCATGCAGAGAACTGTTAGGGATTACTACATCAAGGACTGGAGCATTTTGATCAAAATCAAATTTGCTGGTTTTATGTTCATTAGACCATAGTGATTTTATACCATAGACCTAATCATTATTAAAAGGGAGATTTCTAAAAATACCTTTGGAAGCTCAGCCACTATCTTTTGAATGTTAAGAATGAAGAGAGAACAAATATCTCATTCCCTATATTTGAAAGATGCATGAAAGACGTGTTCGTTTCTCTGTAATTTCTAATGCTCTGAATAAAATCGAATTAAATTCTTAACCCTTTCTGGGAAACCTCTGATTTTAGTTGAAAATCAAAATTATAGCATGGCTTTTCTAATTATTTCATTCACATAACCTGAGGGTCCACTTTATTCTTATACATAAAAGCCAAAAATAACAACAAACCTTTTAATTCCAAGAAAATATGACATATCCCCAGGGAAGAAGAGATCTCCGTTAGGGTTATTAACAGTAGCTGTTTTCACTACACAGTAACAAAGCAACAGCAGAAAGTCCAACTATATTCAGCAGCCGGATCTGTACCCATGACTTAGAAAAACTGACATTTCTCCTCTTGTGGTGCCACCACTTTCCAGCCTCCTTGGAGTCCTGTGCTGGACCCGCTACCTCCAGTCAGTCAACTAACAAGCAGAAAAGACAAGGAGAATCATGTCTGAACAGGTCTGGTTCAGGTCAAGTGGGCATACTTCCTCCTTAATCTCATCTTGACTAAGGCAAGGCTGCAAAGTGTAGCCTTCTGGTGTGTGCAGAAACCCAGAATAAGATTAATAAGCATCATAGGTTTCTGAGTGTTTCCTTATTCCCAAACTGTCTTGCAATTATTATTTCAAAGTATTAATGATTTGAAAGGGAGTGTTGGGGAAAGCTAGAGAGATCCAAATGAAAACATACACAAAATGTTTCAGACTACATCAGTGTGCTGTACATTTCTAATCAAACTAGCTAAGTTTAGGATCAGTGTTGTTTTCAAAAGGGGTGAACTTATGGCTTGGGACTCACCCCTTCACACTCCATCTGGCATGTTGGTAGACCACATGTCAACAATCCTAACACCTCCCTCTTAGTGAATGGCAGGTTAAGCCATATTTGTATTTAAGAAATCCTTACCCCATCACTACAGTCTTTATAAAATGGAACAGATGTTCGTTTTTATTCTCCCATTTAATTCTGCTTCTCCAGACTTCAGGCTCAATGAAATCAGGAATCATAGATATTTGCCTTGAGCCAGTGGTGTCCTAGACTTAACTTCCTACTGTTTTCCCAGAGATATTGTCCATCTAATCCCAACTCTACATTCAGTGCCATCAGATCAGTAGCTTGAAATCAGTCACGGTGTGAGTATCGGTGCCACAAAAGATCAGCCAACTTAACTGTAGTGGATTTGTAATAGTGCTGATTGACCGTCCTCCATAGCCTCAGAGATGACTCAGCACATATCACTGACACTGTACGGCTTATCTGGAAGCAGGATGGCTGTCTTCAAAGAGGCTGGGTTAGGCTGTGGTCATATAACCTGCCAAATCTTAACTCCTTAACAGAACAACAAAAGCATTTCTTGCTCACATCACCTGCACCACAAAAGATTACACTGTGGTCTGCTTGGGTGGCCCTTGAGTTTGCAGAGGCATCATTTTGTCAAAGATTCCATAATCCCTGCCACGAGCAGAGATGAGGCTCTTGAAGCTTCTACTAACCACTGACTGTCATTTCTCTTATTTAATGGGCCAAGGCAAGTCATTGACCATGTGTAACTGCAAGAAGTCAAGGAAGTGGAATGCAGTCATCATCCTTAAAGAGGGGTGAGCTAGAATTATTTGATATTTGATCAAATAACATTACTTATGAAAACCAATCAAGTTTGGAAGAAAGAGAATAGCCTCTGTTAGTGCATTATTAAGAGCTCTTCAGAGAAACAGAACCAATAGGAGAGAGACAGAGAGACAGAGAGAGAGAGAGAGAGAGAGAGAGAGAGAGAGAGAGAGAGAGAGAGAGAGAGAGATCACTACGTAACAGAAATTGGCTCACATAGTTATGGAGACCAAGAACCCCCAGTTTTCCAGCTGCAAGTTGGAGAACCAGAAAAACTGGTAGCATAATCCAGTGAATAGGAAACCAGACAACCATGGAACCAGTGGTATAAGTTTCAGTCTGAGGCTGAAGGGCTGAGAATCTGGAGATTGCTGGTGTCGTGAGTTCCGGAATCTGAAGCCCCCAGAACCTGAATTTCTGGGGTACAAAGCAGCAGGAAGGGAGAACAAACATTTGTCTCTCCTTTCCTTTTCCTTAATGAATTAGATGATGCCCATCAGATGAGGGCATCTACCTCTCTACTCCACAAATTCAAATGCTGATTTCTGTGGACACACTCTGACAGGCACACCCAGGAGCGACGCTTTCCTAGCTACCTCGCATCCCTTAGCTCAGTCAGGGTGGCTTATAAATGTAATGGTCCCAACAGATAAGCCTAGTCAAAATGATAGCTGTATTTTTTAAGATTTATTTATTCATGTATACAAGAACTGGGGTGTAGGCCAGAGGTCTGGGAGGGTGAGGGGATTCACCAGAGACAGAGTGGGGAGCAGAATTGGTGGCGCTACTGAAATACACTGCTGAGGGGAGCAGCAGGCCAGACAGAAGAGGTCTGCTGCGCCATGTGGCTCAGCTCCCTGGCCGGGGACTGAACTCAGGCTGCAGCGGTGGTAGCGCTGAGAATTCATCAGGGAGGCCCCTGCTATTATTTTTTCATTAGTTGATCAGTCAATAATAAATGAACGGCTGGATGTAAGGAAGTCACAGAGAGGCTGCCAGATCCTGTTATTCCTGTTCTACCAATGAGGAAACTGAAGGACAGGACAAGCCCAGAAGGTGCAGCAGGCCTCATAAGGAGCTGCATCCCAACTTCCAGGTTTGGCCTCATAATTGTGCTGTCGCTCCTGCATTTAGGGAACCTGGAGGGTCTGTAACAAGAAATCAATTCTCACTTTCACCATCTGCCTCCTTGAAATAGCTAAGTGCCCTGATGCCCTTACAGGACATTTTGATTTACTTTGAACATAAATTTTAGAATATTAAAAAAGTGTAATAGAAGGGCAGTGTCTATTTGGCCTGAAAATAGATGGAGCAATGGCTTTTTCCCCTTCAGAGAGATTTTAAAGTGATGAGTGCAGTGCAGGAATGGTTCCATGTTTTAGTAAAGCTTAAGCCCACTCAAAGAAACAGTAGCTTTCTTGACTCAGCCCCTGTCATTAGGACACTTAAAATACGTAGATTCTTTTCCTCCCCATCCACAGCAACTAAGACTGGAGGATTTTTCAGTCCCGCTTAATTCTGTGTAGCCGATGTCTTACCGGGAATTTTTTAAGTTGCCCTAAAAGCAAGAACATAGTCCGTAAGGTTATCGCTTGTATCCTAATTAAAAGAAGTGGTGATTTCTTCAAGCTATTTTTAACAACCCCTAGTGGTTTTAATAGCCTATAAGCTCAGCAACCAGGAAGTGAGCTCACCTGTTGCCTGAGAATGAATTTTGTTTATTATCCCAAGAGGATGTGTTTATCTTTCAGCGCAATGAGACATCCCTTCTTCCTCTTCCCTCCAGCTTTTTAAAAGAGAAAAGACGCTTGGATTCTACTGGGCTGACTTGATTGGTGTCATGAATAAACCTGTTAGAGTAATTGTGGGCCTGTCTCCTGCTCTTTACCTCACCACAAACCCGTATCTCAAGGGTAACAGGAAATATGGACTAAAACAAAGTCTGTCTTCAAAGCTTTTAGCACCATATCTGCACCCTGGGAAAGGAAACATTTGATAAAAGAATTAAAACAGAAATCTTAATAGGTTGGGTGGGAGAAGGGAAGTTTCCACGCTGCTGATTACCTCACAAGGTTACTCTGGACGTGGCAAACTCCATTTGATCTGAAGAATTACCTTGTAGGTGCAGGAATATGCACTTAGTTACATCTAAAAACATGCAGGGGTTTATTCATTGGGATTTGGATTACTTTAAGATGTCACTCAGACAAATGATTTAAGTATTTTTTTTGATTTTCAGACCTAGAATTTTATTGGCATGTATCTTAACACGGGAACGCCTGATTCATGAAACAAAGGCTCCAACACCTCCATAAATGAGTCAAACACATTGAAATACATACCAATGACATTTGCAACAAAATTCAGTGTAGAAAAGTGATTTCACTCACAAGAACTCTCCCAGCAGTTTGCTGACGTTAAGAAGTAAAAGAGCGAGCCTTTTCTGGGTAGCCTGTGTGTATTCAAAGCAATCCCTCTGTTGACCATTTGTAAAACTTCCGTTTTCACAAATTATGGATGTTGTTTTTGTGTATTTCTGTACAAGAATGGTTGTTTCCTTTTTAAATTTTTTTTTAAATATTTATTTATTTATGCTTATAAGCTGGGTATAGGCCAGAGGTGTGTGGGGTGGGGAGAGGTGAGAGGATTCACCAGAGACAGAGTGGGGAGCAGAACAGGCCTATCAACTGAAGTACACTGCTGAGGGGAGCAGCGGGTGAGGCAGGAGAGGTCTGCTGCACCCTGTGGGAAGCTCCCTGGCCTGAGATTGATTGAACTCAGGCCTCAGTGGCTGGTGATAGTTTCATAGTGCTGAGACTTTAACCCTTGCGCTTCCAGGGAGGCCCCAAGAATGGTCATGTTTCGTATTTCATAGTACTTGGCTGGAGGGGTTGGAATCCCCAGTAGTGTTGCTCCAGAGCAGAGTGAGTAGGATGTAGCTCAGGTGCTGGTACAGGGCAGGGAGAGGGGCACCTCAGAACCCCCAAACCAACCTGCTCTAAAGATGTTCTGCCATCCACTGTATCAAAACAAAACATACTCTCGTGCATAAGACCGTTAATGGAAAGGAACTTTGACACAACTTGTGTCAATAAAGAGAAGGGGAAGAATAAAGTTTCCAAATCAGACACCTAATGTCCAGCCAAACAGGGCCACCAAGGCCTGACAGTCTGCCTCCAATCTAAGGCACCTCTTGGTGCAGACCCATAGGAAAGGGGCAGAAGCGGCCAGGCAAGTCTGGAAAGAAAAGAGCAAAATGAAAATCAAGATAAAAGCCGCCATTGTTAACCTCCCCACGGGTCTCTCACCCTCGTCTGTTTCACCCAGTTCAAGAAGCAAGTGCAGCTTCCTCACACGTCTCTCTGCTCCAAGTGCCTCCTCCACGTCTCCTGGCCCCCATCTTCTTCTTCCTACCTTCCCCCAGCCTCCTCTCCAGTTTCTCATCCCTGCTCAGCTCCACCCTTGCTTGCATGGCACAGGGAACTGGGAACCTCCCTTTTCCTGGGGATCCCCCTGTTACAGCAGCACACTCCATGTGCACACAGATGCACCCACCTCACATGGGCTGGGCACACCGGGGTCAGGCCTGGTAAGGATCAGAGAGGACAGACACAGAGGGCACCACACCAGAGTCTTCAGGGCTTCGTGCAAAGAACGGCGAACTCAATGGCGACCGCCAGAGGTGTGGGGCCACACCCTGTTGATGGGCAGTCACGACCAGTGAGAAACAAGTCTTGCAGAGTCCTCTTTATCCCTAAAATGGATTGACTCGCTTCTCAGTACATCTGGGAGCATGAACTGAACTTGTCAGCCAAACCTACTGTGCCTGACACACAGAGGCTGCCGTGGGCAGAATAATGTGCTCAGGGTGATGACCACATCCCAACCCCTGAAACTGCTGGTGTATCTCCTGACATGGAGAATTAAAGCTACGAATTAAATGATTCTCTGGAAGGAAAATTATCATGGATCTTCCAGGGGAGCCTCATGAAATGACAAGGGTCCTGGTGGATGGAAGAAGGGAGCAGGTGAGTTGGTAGCTGAGTGATAGGGGATGGAAAGTCTCGACGGCCATGAACCTGGATGGGTTCCACAACCTGGACCAACGCAGGCAAGCAGCCTCCCGAAGCTGGAAAAGGCAAGAAAACAGTTCTCTCCTCATCTTCTAGAAGGAACACATTCTGCTGATGCAGTATTTTAGTACATCAAGACTTGTTTTAGGGGGCCTCCCTGGTGGCGCAAAGGGTTGTCTCAGCACTATGAAGCTGTCTGCAGCCACTGCAGCACGAGTTCAATTCCCGGCCAGGGAGCTTCCCACATGGCGCAGCAGACCTCTCCTGTCTGCCCGCTGCTCCCCTCAGCAGTGTATTTCAGTGGACCCACCTGTTCTGCTCCCAACTCTGTCTCTGGTGAATCCTCTCACCCTCCCACACCTCTGGCCTATACCCCAGCTCTTGTGTGCATAAATAAATAAATCTTTAAAAAAAAAAGACTTATTTTAGATTTTGGAGCTCCCGAACTATAACATACTAAGTTTAATTTGTTCAAAACCATCAAGTTTATGGTGATTTGTTACAGCAGCAACAGAAAACGAAGACAGTGGTCACTCACTTCTGGGGCTTATAATTATGAACCAAGCTCTGTGTAAGAATCACAAGTGATATCTAATGGGACTTCTTGGAGGTGGATTTTCTTTGGAATTTTTCACAAGATATTATAGAAAGTAAATTTAAATGGAAAGGAATTCAAGAAATTAAATGGCTAGCAAAGGAATCTGTCGAGCCAAGGATACACTAGTATTCTCTGAACACAAAGACATTTAAAGTACGCACCATTTCATAAGACACTATATCAATTAGCTAAAAGCTCCCTTTGGTCCAGTACTTGAACGCATCAGTCCTACCAACCTTTTCAATTTTTACCACAACCTCATGAATTGGATATTATGTGTTAAACGACAAGCCAAGGATTCAGATGCAGTTATGATGATAAGCTAGAGAGATGTGAATCTTGTATTCACAAATAAATAAGCAATATCATAAAATGTGAGAACTGCTTTGTTGCAGGGAGTCCAGGGCTCGGGAGCCACAAGAGAACAATCCAACCTCTGAAAGACAGAGTGAAAGAAGGCTTTCTCTGGTCAAATTCAAGACATGGAGGATGAGTAGGAGACAGGCATGCACAACAGCATGAAAGGGAGTAGTAGAAATCACTTGGAGGGGAAAGTGTTACCAGTTGAGAATGTACGGTGATAAGAAATGGAGCTTAAGTGGTGTAGGTAGAAGCCAGAGAAGGGGGCCATGTCTCTGCCCCCCCCCATCTTATCCTAAGGGCAATGCAAGTGTAAACTACAGTGACATCATCAGATTTGTATTCTCAGTAATCAGTTCCAACTGGCGTGTGGGGACAGATGGGCAACAAGGGGGTGACATGATTATACCCCTCTCACAGGTAACATACAAGGCTACAGCAATGGGGGTGCAAAATGTCACAATGGAGAGAAGCTTGGAAGCAGAATTAACAGACTGCATTAAGGGGGGAAATGTGTTGCTGTTTAAAGAGTTGCAAAGAATTATGTTCATTTCTGGCTGAGTCAGTATATACAGAGCAATGAATAGAAACAGTTTTGGGGGGCAGGGAGAATACTAATTTCATTAGGGGCAGGTGGAGTGTAAGATCCCTGTATGACTTTGAAAGAGACAGAGTCACCTGTGGTTAGCCAGAGACAAAAACTGGCTGTCAAAATACAGTTGGGACCTGGACACAGGGAACCAGTCCTTAATTATAGAGAGAGTAATTAAACCCATGGAGAGGAAGATACAATCTAAGAATTAATGCAGGGAACAAATAGGTGCAAGTACAGGGCTCTGGCGATTAGTGACATTAAGAGCTAAGTGGAGGATAAAGAACTTACGGGAGAAATGGAAGTAGGAAGAGAAAGGAAGGGGATGAATAAGGAGAGAAGGCAGAGGAAGAGTGTCTAATAAAAATCAGGAGTGAGGATTTGGCAGAGTTTGAATTCAGGGTGAATATGTGTTTTCCACAATTATTTAGGTCAAGTGTCTGCACTTAATGATGCCTCTGCGTGGAATGTTCTTTCTGCATCTGTGCATCACCCTCCTTCCAATTTTCTGCAAAATCCCTGCTCATCCTTTAGACATGCCTAAAGATTTGCTTTTCTGTGGTTAGCCAAAGCCTTCTGCCAACCATCCATGGGGTTTGTGGTTGATTAGAAATACCCACGTTACGTCCAGGTCTGGTTAATGTCTTACTTACTGCTTATTTGCAGCTCAGTGCCCTTCCCGCAGAGCCTGGTCATTTTGTGTAGGTCTCAGTCTGTTGGTGGTAATGCTAATGACTGGCAGTGCCTGGGAGTGCTCACCTGGGCCCAGGTAAGTCTCCCACACACACACACGTGCATTTTTTAAGCGAATATTATGACTGCACCTGCCCTTAGGGTTCTTCCGATGGCAACATGCCCTTTAGCAATAACAATCAGGAAGCAATGAAAAATTACC
>PVIJ01008633.1:0-15679 GCA_004024925.1 Scalopus aquaticus
CGGCGAGAGGGTTCACCAGAGACAGAGCGGAGAGCAGAACAGGCAGATCAGAAATACACTGCTGAGGGGAGCAGCGGGCAAGGCAGGAGAGGTCCGCCACGCCATGTGGGATTCTCCCCGGCCGGGCGTCGAACTCGCTTCACCGCTGCCGACAGCTCCACAGCGCAGCGCTTAACCGCTGCGCCACCGGGGAGGCCCCGCCACCTAACATTTTTTATTGTCTCTCTCTTCTTCCACTGGAGCGTAAGATCTGTGAGAGCAGGAATTTTTATTTCTTGTTCCCAACTATATTCACAGCACCCAGAATGGCTCCTGGCTTACGTTAGACTCTTGAATAGTGAGTAGTGCATTTGCTGAATGAAAAAATACGTGAATGAGAGAGTATAGATGTGTGTGTAATCAGGGGAGTTATGGGTAAGTGAGGTATATTTAAGAAAACAAATTTTTAGAATTGGGGCATTATTTGGTAGAACACTGGATATGAGCAGCTGACTCTGGCAAGAATATGGAACAATTTGTACAGTGAAGCAGACAAAAGTGGAGACCATTCCTGGTTTATAACAGTGTATGGAGGGCAGAGTGCAAAGATTTCTGCTCTTATATCTATAAGATCCGGTGGCAGTTGATAAGGAATAGAGAAGGGTTGCTACATGAGATGGTTGTGTTGAAAACTGTGGGCAGAAACTTAAATCCCTGTTTTATGAACTGGGAGAAGGAAGACTCAAGGGAAAGAACAGTAACTGAGGTGAAAGGAGAAAACCAACCTGACTGTCCTAAAGAAGAGAGTTTGATAGGGTAGACACAAGGGTTTCACTTTTTGAGAATCTTGTAAGTTTACCCAAGCGTGTTGATGAGTACAGAAGTTCAGTAAAGAACTTTAACTTACATTTTCATTAATTAAAATGAAGTTAAATTTCCTTTCCTGAAAAAAGTTAGTCTTAATGAACTCTTCAGCCTTTATAAAAGGACCTGGTAGGAGTTGGTAGCCTTAATCTTTCCCCTGACTGACTAAGGGACATTTAGCGCCTCTAGGTGTATGTGTTTTTGTTTTGTTTTTTTAATCTGTGAAACAGAAGGTTAAATTAGATGTTTTCTAAAAGGGTTTTTCCTTTAAGTACTAACTTCTAGAGTCCAGTTTTTTTATAGCATATTATATATATACACATCGTATGTAAACATGATTTATATATATTTTTAAATATTATACATTTTATATTTACTTATATTTATATAAAATATCTAATGCATATATAAATATGTTTTTATTTATAAATATGTGTCTTATATGTACATTAGATGTACATACGCATTTATATATATTTTCCGTGTATGTAACATTCATGTCTTTCTATGACTGCAATAATGTGAAATTAGGAGTTAAAATTGAATACAAAGGGTTTTTTTTAATATAGATTTATTTATGCATACAAGTACTGGGGTGTAGGCCAGAGGTGTGGGATGGTAAGAGGATTCACCCGAGACAGAGTGGGGAGCAGAACAGACAGATCAACTGAAGTACACTGCTGAGGGGAGCAGCGGGCGAGACAGGAGAGGTCTGCTGCACCATGTGGGAAGTTCCCTGACTGGGAATCGAATTCGTGCTGCAGTGGTTGCGGATGGCCTCATCCAGGGAGGCCCTAAAGGGGGAATTTTATAGCATTGTTTAGAAAATAAAGATTTCTCTAAAATATTGTTTCTTCCTGCTGTCATTTGTTAAGGAATGAGTTAGGAAGAACATTGTGTTTATCGCTGATTCTTAGGTCTCCACCGGCAGTGCTGATGTCTCTTCTGAGCACTCAAGAAGACTTACTAGAAAATGTTTTGGGGTGTATCCCTGTTGGACAGATAGTTACTATTAAGCCCCTCAGTGAAGACTTCTGTTATGTCCTGGGATACCTCCTCACTTGGAAGTTAATACTTACTTTCTTCAAAGCTGCTTCATCTCAGGTAAATCAATATGTGACAGCTTTTGACAGTCATGTCATGTGTTTCTCTGTTACAGTTGTAAACCCCCCTCCCAACCCCTGTCTTTTGAAATGAAAGGTGAAATGCCTCACATTTTAATCTTTCTTACCTGGCTAACTTCAGACTTTCTGCTAAATTTATTTCTGCCCCTACTTCCTTGTCTTCCTGTAATTTTCTCTCTCTCTCTCTCTCTCTCTCTCTCTCTCTCTCTCACACACACACATACACACACACACACACATACACACACACACACACAGCTTTTGCAAATCTGTGTTTGCACATTTTGTATAATCACTGTAATATGCCTGTGTTGTTTTCATCCCCTACACTAATGTAATCACTAAGTCTACTTACTACAGGCAACAAGATTAGTGTAATTTAATTTTGTGCTGCCATGGCAATAATTTCAGAGAAACTAGGTCTTGCACCTTTTTTTCCTTTGGTGAACTTGTGACTTTCGTGGAGACTTCAGTGAGTACATCGTTGGAAATCTACCTTATTTGAAGATCATTGTTTAGGGTTATATCTGTGAAACATTAACTATGCAATTCAAGCTATTATCTCTAAGTGGAGAAAATATCTTAGTGATTATTTTGCCTGAAGTATTCTAGCAGCCACTAGATGTCTCTGTGGTGTCATGTTTATGAAGAAAGACCTTACTCTTTAGGAAAGAAGCTAGAAAATTCTCCAGTTTTTAAAATTTTCTTAAGCAAATTCCCCCCTTTAAAATTTTCAATCTTAAATTACATCAAATTCATAAAGTATGCAGCTTCATTGGCAGGTCAATACAAAAAGACTTAGTTTATCATTTATTATTTAAAGTGTGATTAAATATCCTGGCATTCATTTCCATTGTGATTTTTCAGAATTCTTAAATTATAATTTATGTTGTTGTTCATCATAATTACTTTGGTCATATGTATCAACATAGCATCTTTGCGTTGGTATACTTAAGGAGAAATCAAATCTCAGAGACAACATTAACCCAGATGAGAAGTCATTTTCTTTCTCTTTAGCCCTGCCACTTAGATCTGTGTGACTTAAGCTAGTTTGATTTGCTGGTGATGTATTTCTAGTGTTTCTAGGCTCAGCGTTTATTGAATCCAGAACTTGAATTGAGCTATGGATAGATAAACCAGAACAACTCAGTAAATAACACTTAATTTACATGAATTCTGAAACAGAATTTTTTTTTTAGAAAAACCTTGGTCATTCCCAAAGCTGGGTTTTTAACTTTCTTCTCAAAAAAACTCCTAGTGAATCAGATTGAACAGGAACCAAAGTTGTGTGTCCATGTCTGTGTATATTTGCTGAGATCTGTTTCACAAACCACCACATTATTTCAAGTTGGTGTTTCTAGCATATCACAGACTTGTGAAACTACTTCTGCTGTCTTAACTTTAGAACATTTTCAGTACCCAAAGAAAGAAACTTCCATTTGCATTCACTTCCCATTTCCTCTGTGCTAAGAGGGTGTTGGAGTGTTTGATATAGAATGGATCAGCCATGAAATGGTGTTAGTTTAAGCAGACATTTGAAAATTAAGGACTGTAGTGTGTGGAAGGAATGTATGGGGAGACTTTGGGGGAGAGTGAATGAATCATCTGTGGGGAATGGTGAATAGGTTTTCTTGGCTCAGAGACTCCAAGTAGAGGTGTATTTATTAATAGGGAGGCAGTTTGAGAAAAATCTTAGAGGCATATGTCTAATCTTAAGAGGACAGTGCAAACTCCTGTTGCTGAGGAAAGGGGACAGGCCACGCAGTGGCACATTTGGAAAATAAAGAATGTAATGTGTATTTTGTAGAATGCGTCCATGTAATTTTACATGCTCAAGTAAATGTATTTTTTTTGTTGTGTCCATATATGATCTGTTATACTTTGATTTATTTTTTTAGCTACTGATTGTTAAATTGGGTTTACTAACAGAAATTCTTTGCACTCCACCAGCTTCGGGCTCTTTATTCAATGTACCTTCGGAAAACAAAGAGCTTGAATAAATTGCTGTATCACCTGTTCAGGCTTATGCCCGAAAACCCAACCTATACAGAGACAGCTGTTGAGCTCTCAAATAAGGACCCTAAAACATTCTTCACGGAAGAACTCCAGTTGAGTATTAGAGGTTAGTAAGACGTGTGTGTTCTTTCTTGGAGACTAGGTTCAGTGGAGGTTGTATTATGTGTTACCTTGGGGCTATGGAGAATAACCCTAACCTGGGTCTTGCCTATGAGAGGGTGTTGAAATGCAAGAATTTTAATATTTTTCCAAATAGAACATAGAGTTAGATCTTGTAGATAAGGCTGTTAAGAATATGTTTTTATTTATTTATTTATTTATTTTTGGTGATGGTGCAGGGGTGATTGGTGATGGGAATTTTATGGGAAATACACAATAATGTAAAAGATATAAATAAAAAACATTTATATAAAAAAGAAATTTTTGAAGCTCAGTTTTTTGAGATGCTTTTCTTTTACTCTGTAAACAAATATTTGTTATATGATAATGATTTTTGGACCTCAAAGTAAGTAGTCTTCAGTTGGGAAAAGGAAGACAAGTAAAATTTATTTCCTTTACCCTGGGAGCTCAAATTTTAGGGGCTATTCTAACTCTACTGAATGTTAGAAATGATTTCTTAAGATTAGGATTCTCTTTACTACCTTGAAGATTGGAGGATGGTATCTGTGCTGTGTCTTGTGTGTTTTGAGGTGGGTGTTATAGGGCTTTTGTATATCATATCAGTGAACTCTGGGGAAGTAAAGGAGGCCAAACTCCATAATTTATAAGAGAATCATTTTTCTTACATTTAAAAGTATGAGTTCCATTTTATTTGTAGTCTTTCATGTGAAAGATAGAACACTGTTCCTGGGTGGATTTTCAGCATCATTAGAGATTGTCATTCTTTTTAACCTTTTTTTGCCTTTCTAAGGTTCGTTTTAAATTTGGAGGAGAAAGTTAATGATCAGAGTTTTGGTTACTTTGTTATGTTTGTTCTATGAGCTTTTGATCATACAAATGTTGTGCCATCAAAAATGATTTTCTAAGGAAAGTACTAATATCAGCCTGTTATTCTTTGTAAGAAATACATGTTACTAACTAAGAATTTGTTTTTTCCTCAGAAACAGCAACTCTGCCTTACCATATTCCACACCTGGCTTGCTCAGTCTATCATATGACACTGAAGGACTTGCCTGCCATGGTCAGGCTGTGGTGGAATAGTAGTGAGAAGCGTGTTTTCAATATTGTAGATAGGTTCACAAGCAAGTACGTCAGCAGTGTTCTTTCTTTTCAAGAAATATCATCTGTGCAAACAAGTACACAACTATTTAATGGCATGACGGTTAGTATTCTCTTGAATTTTTTTCTAGAAAGGTTGTTTCAGTATTGGTTATGTCTGTCATTTTTAGTGAGTATCATCACAATTGTAGTCCTTCATCAGAATTAACAGATACTGTCAGTTTTCTGATTGGCTGTATTCTCTTGTGTCAAATCTCAATATTAATGCATAGATTGAAATAATGATACAATTTCCTTTTCCCCCATCAAGTGGTTGAATTCATTAGGTTACTAAAAACGTAGCACGATACCTACTGATGCCAGCATTTGGGCCAGTCACTTGGAATTGGATGGTGTGGTGGGGTCTGATTCCTGTCCTGGAATGGTGCACAGACTAACAAAGGGAGAGTGTACTGGGAGTGGCTTTTGGCACTGGAAACCAGCTCAGGAGAAAGGGTGCCCTGTGATCAGTGGAAAGGTTCATCTGGCTGCAGGGGTTAGGTGAGACTTAGCGAGGAAGAGGACTTTGAAGTGAGCAGGATTTTGTTGTGGGAAAACTGAAGGAAGAGGCATTTAATATAGAGAAAACAGTATGGCAAAAGCAAAAGGCATGGAGATGAGAATGCAATTTCTGTGATTGCCCAACAAATAACCCCCCAGTTTTCATAGAGAATAGGGTTCCTGACAGTGACTAGTTACAGAAGGTCAACTGCTTCTACGGTGAATTAGGGTCATAGTGGGAAAGGCCTTACTAAAGGTCTGAAATATTTGGTCTGATTAAGCCTCTGGAAATTGTTTTTTGGGGTAGTGCTACGGAGTTAGAATATGTGAATTGCTGATGGCAATCGGTGGCATGGGCTGCTGGCATGGAGCTTGGGTTCAGGTGAAGAGTGAGGAGAAGCTGGGATAGACATTCTGAGCAGTGAAGAGGGCCTAAGTGAGGCAGAATCAGTCAGAATGTAAAAGGGCTGGAATGTGAAAAACTTTATGGAGATTTATTTTAGTTTAAATTAGTTAATATCTGTAATGAGGTAGAAGGAGAAATCTAAGATACTGTTATGGTTCTTAGCCTGAAAATAGGAAAGTTAGAAGAGTAAATTTGTAAAGTTAAGATCTTTTGTGCTTCGTGTTGAGTTTGCCATTCTAGTGTGAAACCCAAAACCAAGTATAAATATTCTGACAGTTGATGGTTGGCTCTGAAGCTCAGGATAATTCCGTGGTAGAGAAACACTTGGGCATCATCTAAGTAGAAATGAGATTTGATACCCTGGGTGTGGAAGAGAAGAATAAATAGCCCAATCTGTCATTCGTCTATTCAAAAACCTATCATATGACAAGCCTAATATACTTTTTTATGAGCAGCCTGTTTCTTTTAAAACACTTTGAATGTCTTAAAATTACTATAAAATGTTAGGTATTTAAACCTGTTTATTAAATATCTAGTGGCAAATAAGCGAATGTATTCACCTGCAGTTTCCTTTTAAGACCAGTTGCTAGTTGTCAACCTAACAAGATTTTTTTTTTAATGAAAGGCATTTGACAACAAAAAATAAATCCATCTCTCATATGCTGCAGGTGAAAGCTCGAGCTACTACCCGAGAAGTAATGGCTACTTACACCATTGAAGATATAGTTATTGAACTTATCATACAACTGCCCTCCAATTACCCGCTGGGCTCCATAACGGTGGAAAGTGGGAAGAGAGTGGGCGTGGCTGTGCAGCAGTGGCGGAACTGGATGCTGCAGCTCAGCACTTACCTCACCCACCAGGTGAGTGTTGGCCCGTGCACCTGACTTCGCAAACCTGAGACACTGCTGGTAGTTGCAAAGGGCAGTGAAACTTAAAATTCATCTCTTCTGCTCAAACTAGAAATAGCTGCTATATTTCCTTAAACACAGATACATGCCTGAATGACTTGAACCTGCCAGTACTGTTTTATCTTTTAAGGCTCTACAAGTTTGAGAGTAACTGACTTGACTTCATCGACACCGTAGCTGATGTAAGACAATCTGTGGTGTTAGGGAAATTGCGAGGGAATCCTTTTGCAAGGTACTGGACAGATGAATGCCTTCCAAGCTACTTTTATATTTCAGTTCTCCTTCTGTGGTTAGGGAAATTCTAAGTACTTCAAAGATTTTTGGCTTTTAAACAAATTAGAGTTTTTCTTTAGTTTTTGCGTGCTGACGATATAGCTCAGGCATTCTACAGCAAAGAAAAATTCTTTTTAAAAAATGTGCTCCACAGAATTACAGAGCTGGACAGGTCAGCTGGTGAGGTGAGGTACATGCTTTCAGCATTTATTTCAAAATTTGGAGGAGGGATCTGAATGACTTGATTATTTAGAAAGTCGCATCAGTCAAGAAGCTGAGACGATGCGACAAAGTCATGGTGCCGACACCTTTTTCTTCCACGTTTATTTTTAATGGAGAAAATAATTTCGGGCTTTTAAAACTTGGAGGTCATTCTAGAAACCAGCACCATAAAGCTAAGAGATGTGAATATAGCTAAGCAGATTCTCTTCTCTCCAAATTAAAACTCAGCTTTAAAATGAGTGAAATTGAACAAAAATAACATTAGGGTTTTCAGTGTACATATTGATTTTATTTTTTCCCCCTTTGTTAACAGAATGGAAGTATTATGGAAGGCTTGGCATTATGGAAAAATAATGTAGACAAACGTTTTGAGGGTGTTGAAGATTGCATGATCTGTTTCTCAGTCATTCATGGTTTCAACTATTCTCTTCCCAAAAAAGCCTGTAGAACATGCAAGAAAAAATTCCATTCTGCTTGTTTGGTAAGTCTAAGGAGAAATTAACTTATATTTTATGTATATCATGTATGTATGATACATAACATTGGAAAAGTACAGTGTTAAACTACTGTAGTTAATGAAAGTCATTAAATTTTTTCTTCAAAATTTGTAAAAGAATAATTTACTGAGAATAGTAGCATCAAAACACTTTTTTATTTAAAGATTTATTTATTTATGCATACAAGCTGGGGTACAGGCCAGAGGCGTGGGGCGGCGAGAGAGTTCACCAGAGACAGAGTGGGGGGCATAATAGGCAGATCTACGGAAATACACTGCTGAGGGGAGCAGCGGGGGAAGGGAAGGCAGGAGAGGTCTGCTGCGCCATGTGGGAATCTCCCGCCCTACATGGAACTCAGTAGCGGCTGCCACAGCTCCACAGCACAGGGCTTAACCGCTGCACCCATCACCAGGGAGGCCCCAAAGCACTTTAATCAATGGAGTTTCTAAGAGAAGTCTCAGCAGTCAACTCTTGATGGTCTTTTAAGATCTAGACCATGAAGGAAACAGAAAAAAGTCAACTGAGGGCCGTACAGCATCAGTGCTCTTTGCTTTTTTAAAGCAGTATATTGAAAAGAAAGTCAGGAATGCTCAGGACTGTGCAGCGGCTTCCTACATACCTTACTGATTGCGTGAGCTGAGGCAGAAAGAATCACACTGTAGCCTCTCGATGTAGTAATTGTGTTGATTTTGGAGATGGAGGGAATAAAAACTTCATATTCTCTCCTATTTTACTGTATCATTTTATGATTACTTTAGGTGTATATGTTCTTTTAACATTTACAACCTTTTGTTTTTCAGTACAAATGGTTTACATCTAGCAACAAATCCACTTGCCCACTATGTCGTGAGACCTTTTTCTGAGAATTTTTTTTTCCGTTGGAAGTAATTCCTGAACTCAGTCAAGCAAAAGCTGTGGATTGGACCCATCTTAAAGTGTTGATGTGAGGAGGCCAGTGAGCATTACTTTTAAATAGGACCTTCTCTGGGAAATTATTTTGGTTAATGTAATGATTATACAAATCAGGTTTACTTATCTTTAGATTGCTTTGTAAATGTTTGGGAACCTTTTCTTTTACATAAGAATATTACATATTTGAGAGAAAAATATTTATATTAATAGTTTAATCTCTTTGTATATTTAAAAATAAATATGGATAAACCCTAAATTACAGAATTGGAATTTGCGAGTGTTGTACAACTGTATTATACTGAGAAACCTATTCAGTTTGTTGATCGGTGTTCTCGAACATCCAAGTGGGGCAGATGAATTGAGAGGGTTGATGTACATCTACAGATATTTTAAGATTTATTTATTAGTCATGATAACAAAATTAATTAGTATTCTGATGTTTATAGATTATTTTAATGATAAAGATGACACTAAGCTATTGCTATAGCTTAAACTACTTGAAGCATGCTGTGAATTTCTGTATAAAACTGTAAAATGAACTTTAAGGTGCCTCCACTTACCAAGGGTTGTGAAATTCAGAAAATTAAATTCACAACACTGACCTTTTGCTGTGGAAGAAGAGTTTCCATCTATCAGTGAATTTTGATTGCAAATTTGTCCACGAGTTTAGTACTCAGTTTGAGTTTCCAGAGGATAAGAATTTGAGAGAAATAGGATTTGGATTATTTCAGCCATGAAGCACAGTGGTAATCATACCTCTATTGAGAGGGAAGAAATTAGTGAGTGTCTGTGAAACTTAGGACTGGTAGGGAAAAAATAAAAACATTTTACAGTGTTCCATGAGGCTTTCAATTTTGTAAGCATATTTTCCTGATCTTAACTAAATTTAGTTACTTTAGAGATTTAAAGAAGCTGTTTTTTTCCCCCAACTTCCAGGAGCTAAAGAATCTTAATACAAAGTAAAATTCAGTCTAACAGGCAGAGGTGGAATAGGTAAAAAGCTGCCACTTGCCACTGTTTCCCTTAAAAATTGTGCCCAAAGTTAAAAAGTAAACAAATGTGGAACTTGGAATGATTTTATAGCAGTCTTCCATTACAGGGGAAATAGTAGCATATCTAATAGCAACATTACTTGAGAAATGAGCTAATCATCTCTGTTGCAAATGTTTAATTGGCAAAAAGCAACTCATGTTAAATAAAATTACTGCCTACCATCAACTGGGTAAATGGTTATTATTGAAATACTATGAATGTGGTCAGGGTACTGTAGTCGAGAGTGAAGTATTACATATGAGTTACAGATCTCTCAAATTGTATTTTTTAATGCACTGTCCTAGCCCAGTTTTGTCCTAAATTGTTCTCTGTAGTATTTATCTTCTAGCCTTGAGGCTTAAAAAGTTGGTAAGTAAAATGCAGGCAGCAAAATTCTACTACCTCTTCTTAACCCCTTAAAATATTCTTTCCATGTCCTCTGACATAGTAATCCCAAAGGTTTGTGCTACTCCTCTGTGAAAGTTACAGACTTTTCCTTTAAAGTGGTTTTATAATAAGACTTTGTTATAACTTTTCCAGTATTGGTACTACTTCCTGGCTTCTGACCCAAACCCCAAGTAGAAAAGTAAAGGGAATAATGGAGCATTGTTTTCCCAGAGGTATTCTTGCAGCAGTTTCTTGGTGAAACACTGCAAGTAGGATAACTCCTCTTTAAACGTAGGTCTCTAGATACATTTCGAGACTTGTAAATACAACTGTAAAGCTTGTTACTGTTTATATGCTAAAGAAAAAGCATTCCAAAATAAGACTGAAATTCAAAATACATCGAAGTTTTATTTATATAGCTTTGACTACTCTAGATAGTGTTCTTTAAAGTCCTAATATAAGGACATTTAAAAATCGCATGAGATTCAAAGCCTATTAGCAAAGTCACTAATTTAAAATCCAGTGTAAATTGAAAGTCTTAGAATTTATTTTTGACTTGTCACATGCTCTAATGTATGTACATAAGTTTCTGTGGCTTAAGTAATAAGTTTTTGTGGAGTAATGTTATAAGTTGGTTGTTACGCCATATGTGCCCATTAAAATTCTTTTTAACTACAAAATTATTTCAGATATATATAATATGAATGCCCTTATACTCCTCACAAACTATTTTGCCATATTTGCTTCTGATTTTTAAAGAAATAAAATGTTACTCTTGTACTCCTCCCTGACACCTTCTCTTCCTTCCCTTTCTAAAGGTCACCTACTTTTCTGAAGTTTAGATTCCTTCCTGTGTAAGATTTTGTGCTTTACCACGTTTGTATCCAAAATTAACATAGCAGTTAGCAAGATCCTACTATATATCATCTTTTGTAGCTAGCTTTCTTACTCTGCGTTACTGTGGTTTAGTATCTCAGTTCACTTGCCACTTCCCCCACTGATGTTCATTTCAGTCTTCATCTTTTTGCCATTTTGAAAAGTTGCAAAATATAGTCATGAAGTGTTCAGAATGTCTGTGCTGAGCATGGACACTTCTGAAATGCAAAGCCGTGTTCATGGGACTCTGCATCAGCTGGAGATAATAGTTTCTGGCTCTGAGAGCACCACAGCAGTTGATGGTGAAAGAAGATGATCTACTTCCTGTGAGCCCATCAGGCTCACTTCTGTGTATGCTCTGTTGTCCTTGCTGAACTTATTTGTCCTAATTTTTTGTATGTGGATTCCTTAGGATTTTCAAGATATACTAGATCGTGTTACTGACAAAAATAATTTTCCAATTTGAATGCATTTTTTTTTTTTTTGGCCTAATTGCTCTGGCTGGACCCTCCAGTGTTGAATATAAGTAGTGACAGCAGATATTCTTGTTTCCACTGCATCCTGTGCCCTCCTTTTGTGCATCCTTCATTAATGATTACTTGTCTCAAATAGATCCACCAGGTACTCAAGAAGAACCATGTCCATCAGCACAGGTCATGCCTCTCTCCTGAGCGTAGCGAGGGGCAGCTCCAGCTCCCAGGTTCTTGTGTGAGATGCTCAGCGAGCATTAAACTAAGGGTTTTTTTTTTAAGATTTTTATTTATGCAGACAAGCTGGGGTGTAGGCCAGAGGTGTGGGAGAGTGAGAGGACTCACCATAGAGTGGGGAGCAGAACATGCAGATCTACTGAAGTACACTGCTGAGGGGAGCAGCTGGTGAGGCAGGAGAGGTCAGCTGCGCCATGTGGGAAGCTCCCTGGGTATCGAATTCTTGCACTCGTGCTGCAGTGGCTCTGGATAGCAGTCATAGTGCTGCAACTTAACCCACTGCGCCACCAGGGAGGCCCTAGACCAAGGATTCTAATGGCCACTGGTCAGGCGCTGAGGTCCAGTGTCTATATCCTTGAGGCCAGTTTATCACTACTCCAGCACCTGACAGTGTAAGCGCCCTCTTTTATTCTGAAACAGGAAGCTGCTCAGGTATCTACAACCATCACTGCACTTCCCCTTCCCCACGATTACCCAATGTAATGTGACTGCAAGAAAACAAATACACGATAAAGGGTAAAAGGTAGAAAAAAGTCTGACCAGGGAGAAGAATGATAACAGAAGATATTCTAAATAATAGAATGGAGACAATAAAAATATGAAAGTAAATTTAAAATTTTTAATAACAAACTTTTAAAATATATAAATACATTATCATTGTATAAATATTATCACAACAGAGTAAAAGTTTCTCCATTCCCACCCATTACCATCTTCTCACTTATATACATCAAACAAGCCTTCTCTACAGATTTTTCAAAAACATACAAATTGGATAATACTATTTTGCACTTTGTTTTTTTCACTCATTAGTACATTATGAGCCCCTCTGGTTCAGTCTGTACACCTGACTCATGTTTAGTGGCTAGGTGTGTTACTCATGTTCTGTGGCATGGCTAAACTATGATTTATTTACCAATCCCTTTACTGAGGGACATTTAGGTTGACTTCATTGTTCTGCTATTACAGGTAATGCTGAGATGAGTCTTCTTTATTAAATACCTTTTTTATATATAGTGCAAATTAGATCATACACACTTGTGCTTGTACAAATAATATAGGTCTGACCCTGGGTAAAAGGAATTCCTGATTCTAACTTTATCCATATGACATTTCTCATAATTTTACTCATTAAGAAATGACTTTGGTTCAAAATTTGCTGAATACCTTCAGCTTCTACATACGTTAGATATAAAACAACATTAGCTCTAGATTTTCAATATATCCAGCAGACTGTACATTAACACTTGGTGAACTTCAGGACTGAGAGGATTTCTCCACCTGCTTGTCTGGAAAGTGCAGTGGTCCCTTGTAAACCTTTTGTCTTCATTGTTTTCAAAATTTCTTCTAAAATGAAAGAACAATATCCAATTAAGTAATTTGATGAGGTGTGTATGATCACTAAGAGTTTAATAACACAAATTCTACAAATTCTGTTCATTGGGGAAAACAATGTATACCAAGTAAATTTCTATAAACGTGAACTTGGAATTAAGACAGATGAGAGAACTTTGTTGTTTTCAGGGTGCTGCTGAGAATTTTTTAAATTTTCTTCCATCATTGTTCATTTTTATATATTTGATTTCTCCCCTTGTGTGTAGTCCCCATAATTCTCCCACCACCGAGGCACCATGGACCATCACCACAGTCCCTTTCTCTCCCCCCTCCCCCGTTTTGACCCCTTCCCCTCCCCCTGCTATATGCCCCAGACCTATGATCTGCCTGCTAGTTCTCTTTTTCCTGACCTTGTTCAGTTTCCCTATATTTGCCCTATAAATGAAGCCATGTGATATTTTCTTTATCCTTCTGACTTACTTCACTTAGCATAATCCCTTCCACCATCCATGTTGCTGCAAATGGCATGAGTTTATCGTTTTTGATCACTGAGTAGTATTCCATTGTGTATATATACCACAAATTTTGATCCATTTGTTTGGGGGCATTTAGGTTGTTTCCATAGCTTAGCTATTGTAACTAATCAGACTGAATGGCTTCCTTTGCAGCAGTAGCCTACTTTGGACTCAACAGAAACATCAGTTACACCTGCTATTACAGCAAGAGATTCATGTTTTAGTTACTTGGCTCCATTCTTTACCTTATACTCGATATTCATCTTGGATGAAAAATATCAATGAGGGGATGGGCTAACTGTATAGTGACACTGCACAGAGGTAGTAAATGAAATAAATTATTTTTTTCAGGTTTATTGATTTAAAGAAAGCAAAACCTTCCCTTTCGTGAAGAAAAAAGGTAAAAAGACTGAACTAAGAAAATGGCATTACCATTACCAAAAAACAGAAAAATTATTTAGTAATCATGATGTGATTTGAAGAGCTGATATTAGGTATAAGAAAAAAACCAAACCGGAGGTGGGTAGAAAAAAAGTAAAAAAATTATGGTAAATTTGTTAAAAAGTAATCTGGAAACCCAAGATTTAAAAAAATCTACCAGAAGTAAAGAATAGAATTGTCAAGGGCATGGAATCTAGAAGGTGGAGATAAATTCACAATATTGAGGGTAAAGTGTTAGAAGAAATTAAAGGGTTTATAATTGAATATTAGTTTATAAACTGGTGGAGAAACTGCCCACCCCCCCGCCAAAGACAGTACTTTTTAAAACCAGAAAAATCTACCTTTCAATGTTTCTTCCTTCAAAGTGAATGTTGTATTAGCTATTATGTGACTTTCATAACTTTCCAGGTTATTTTATATAGTCTTTGACCTTAGGAACTTTTGATACCAGCAAAGTTTAAAAGATAAGCAGGTCTGTATTACCTGGATTGTTCTCTTTAATGGTAACTAAATAGAATAAGCCTCTGGGTGAAAGGAGATCTGGAGCCAGTGGAAAGAATCTGTCCATAACTTCTCGACCCTTTCTGCCACCAGCCCAAGCTGCCTCAATTCCGTGACTTCCCACCTATGACCAAACAAAGATTATTTTATTTGGACTCAACTTATTTTTGGAATCGCAAACCGAATCGTTTTGACAAGTACCCATCACCAAACAAGTACATATTTTGTATATTACTGCTGGTGTGACAAGTACCCATCACTAGACAAGTACATATTTTGTGTATTACTGCCTGGGTGGAGGCAGGAAAGTAGAATCTGTCTCCGACCATCTCCCAGCCTGAGTGCCCTTGTTTAAGTTTGAAATGTTTTCAATTACTCCCCTTTTTTTATAAAATTAAAAAAAATGATTAAAAACACTTTTGTCCACTGTTAGGAATAAGTGAGAAAGTACATTTGAAGTTGAGAAAAGGGCCTTGCACATATCAAAGACTTGATAATTTTACTTAATAATAATTACTACTACTAATACAATGCTTAAACTGAGAGACATGACTAATTCTTATACTTAATGCAGATGGTCACTGATGATGTTGCAAAAATACACATCCAGTAGAAACAGTATATCCAAGTTTGGATTCGGATGTCCATGACCAGCAACGTGGCATGACGCTCTTGTAAGCTGGGGCAGGGCAGTGAGCCCCAGCTCTGCTCAGTCACACAGCATGGGGTAAACAACCTGCGCTCCAGCGTGTGCTGCGCTGCCTGCCTTTTTGGGGTACTGTATTTTCCTCATCGTGTCTACAAATGCCTCTCTGTCAGAGATCTTCCATGCTTATTATAGGACAGGCGTGTGTCCGATGATTCTGCCTAACTATGGGTTGACCTACATGTCCTAGGCCCTTCTAAGGTTTTTTTTTTTTTTA